>CAJQZJ010004765.1:10211748-10231820 GCA_907164525.1 Lophiomys imhausi
TCTTTTAACTCTGACTGTGTTTTCTTTATTGTTTCTATTTCTATTTTTATCTCTTGTATGGTATTGTTCGTTTTGTACATTTCCTTCTCCAGCTTACTTGTTTTTGTCTGAAAATCTTTCATTGCTTTGTCTTTTTCCTGTTCAAGCTCTGTCACCTTTGCTTGGAGCTCTTTAATGGTATTGTTCATTATTTTGGCTTGTAAAATTGTGGCTTCTTTGAATTCCTTCATAGATTTAAGTTCTTCTTGCAGGGACTCTATCACTTTCCATAATGCAGAATTGTCAACGTTTTCATGTGTTTCTGTTGGTGTGAGGTCATCCGAATTGTATGAGCTAGGGTAATTCTGCTTTGTTGGAGTCATATTTCCTTGATTTCTATTTTTTCTTGGACCTTTGGCCATGTGTGTGTGTTTAGCTGTTCTTGTCGTTTTCTGTGTTTGGATCCACAGGGGATGCTTTGGGGAAGGAATCGAATTGCTTGGCTATCTGTCCTTGCTTACAGGGTGATCTCAGGGTCACTGTGGTTTTAATAGCCTGAATCGTTGTGAGCTGGCGCAGCCTATTCCCAGGTAGTGAGTAATGGTCCGGGATTGTTACACTGCTCCCAGTTCAGACTTCTCTATTTTGCACACTGAGTGATCAGCCTTCAATGGTTCTAATGGTATGGACCTGTTTGCCCAGGCAGAGATTTTGTGGGCTTTGTCGTCACGGAGGCTGACAGGGCCCGTCTCCACACCTAATGTGTCTGGGTTTACCCGACCGAATACAGCTATGGTCCCCTGGCTTCTGGTTACCCACTAGGCTTCTCCGCTACAGGCCTGACCACTTCCCTCCCTATCTGCTCCGCCTTGGGTGGGCAGAGCTTCGGTCCCTCCCGCCTTCTGAACTGGCCTCCCATCCTAGCTGCTTTGCCGTGGGTGGGCGGAGCTTCGGCTCCTCCCGCCGTCAGTGCCTGCCTCCCGCCCTAGCTGCTTTGCCATGGTTGGGCGGAGCTTCGGCCCCTCCCGCCAGCGTCTGCTTCCCTCCCCAACTGCTCTGCCCCCCCCACCTTCCGCTCTGGCTCGAGCGGCTGCGGATCTCCCGCTGAGCGCCCTTTTTCTACGTCTCGAAAAAACAAACAAACAAACAAACAAACAAAAAAAAAAACACAAGACTTCAACTATTCTGCAAAATTTCCTAAATAGTTATAAGGTCTTCCTGAGGTATGGGAAGCCCAGTTGGCTAGTGGGCGATCGCCATGTGGCCTTTGATTCTGCCTGCTGTGTGTTGGGATCAATCTTACCAGTCGCCTCTCCAAATGGGAGTTCCCGAATCCCGGATTTAGTGGCTTCCGTGTCTGCGAGAGATGGGGGAGAGCCTTGCCCTGGGACTTTTAACAGTCCCTTGGGAACTGTGCGTGTTCCCGGAGGGGCCAGACCCTCCGGTTTTTGCACAGTGTCCCACAACTCTGTGTTTTCTATGGCTCTTCTCTCCCACATTCAAAATGTGTCTGTGCAGTTCGCCGCCATCTTCTGCTCTAACTTGGATTTTTTTTAAGACAAGAAAAATATATTAAAAATTGTATTGTGTTCAGACAAATAGGTTTTAAAAAATATTAATATCAAATATTAGCCCAAGGGGCCTCACATTGGAGAGAAATAAAGAAGAGAAGAGAGCGGGAGTAGACAGGGAGGTGGTGGGGTGGTGGGTAGTCATGGTCAGAGGACACTTTTCAGGAGTCAATTTTCAACTTCTACCACATGTGTACTTGGAATCAAACTCAGGTCATTGGCTTTGGCACCAGTCTCCTTTACCCACTGAGCCATATTTCTGGCCCTGTCTGGATTTTTGTTTTGTTTTGCTTTGTTTGTTTTTTGTTTTGGCTTTTTTGAGACAGGGTCTATGCAACCCAGGCTGAGTTCTGACTTTCCATGCAGCCCAAAACTGGCCTTGAACTCCCAGTTCCACTGCCACTACTCCCAATTTCTAGGATTGCAACCATACACCACCATGTCAGTTTCACATCAGTCTTCAAGTTGGAGAACACTGAAGAATAACAAAGTGAAAGTCTTCAGTGACTAGATTCCTAAGAGAGCAATGAATAAAAACGAGGCTCCATTTGTCAGTGATTTGTTGCTGTAAAATGGTACAAGCGCAGCAACAAACAAAATCAAATAATCTTATTTTCTGCTCACATACCACAGAAGGGCCAATTTCTTTGGATATCAGCACATGCTGGCTTGCCTTTTAAGTGAGAGTTACAATGATGGATGCATTTCTCTGAAGGATGCCACCTTCCAATTACCCATGGCTTTGGAAACCCTGAGTCCTCCATGAGCTTCAGGAACCTCATATAAAAGAATTGATTATGGTTCTTGATCAGTTGCAATAAGAGTTTTATTTTTGTTTGTTGTAAATGTTTCTAATGTGTAGTTTGAATAGATGTGTTTTGTGAATAGATTATACAAGCAGTAAATTTTTTTTTATTTCATGAATGTGGAATAAAAACATTAAAAATCTCGAATCTGTTCATTACAGGGGTTAGTGGTTTTGGGCTGGAGTAAGGGATCTTACTGTAAAGTGTCAAATTGCAAGCATTTGAGCTGTGTGGGCAACTTGAGCTTTCAGAGGACTTCTTAACTGCCTTACTTTAGAGTGAAGACAGACAGAGACAAGTCTAAAATAAGCCTAGGGTTGAGGGGTATGTGTGAGCAGCAGTAGAGCCCCTGCC
This sequence comes from Lophiomys imhausi, assembly GCA_907164525.1. NCBI lineage: Eukaryota > Metazoa > Chordata > Mammalia > Rodentia > Muridae > Lophiomys > Lophiomys imhausi. Next base: position 10,214,459 of record CAJQZJ010004765.1, read on the forward strand.
TAGAATTCCCCAGTGAGGGGCTGGGGTGTGGCTCAGTGGTAGAGCTCCTGCCTAGAATCCCCCAGTGAGGGGCTGGAGTGTGGCTCAGTGGTAGAGCTCCTGCCTAGAATCCCCCAGTGAGGGGCTGGGGTGTGGCTCAGTGGTACAGCACTTACATAGAATTGCCCAAGGAGAGAATGGAGGCATGACTCAACAGTAGCCCACCTGTCTGTAATCCACCAATAAGTGGGGAGAGGGTGATTCAGTGTTATAGCACTTGCTAGAATCCTTCAGTAGGGAGCTGATAACATGACCCAGAAGCAGTGTGTTAATTTAATATATGCAAGCCCCATATTCCCCCTCTAGCACAGCACAAAAAGCTAACAGCACATTTATACTTTAAAAAAAAATGTGTATTTGCAAAAGCAGTCATTGGGCCAGTCAGGCTTTTCTGGGGACCAGAGTTTGCTAATGTATATCTTAAAAATGATTCTTTTAAGATTTGTTCTAGACAAATAGAATATTGTTCAGTAGAGTCAGCTGGCTGGCCTTTTGCACTTATTGCAATACACACAAAACACACACACACACACACACACACACACACACACACACACACACACGCAGTCTACTATACACTCAGACAACTTGGATTGCCACCAACATGAAGGGCTTAAGTAACAGCAGTTCATTCCTAGATGCTAGAATCCTTCAGTAGGGAGCTGATAACATGACCCAGAAGCAGTGTGTTAATTTAATATATGCAAAGCCCCAAGGTCAAGGCACTGGCATTCATGGTGGCTGTTAGCTAGTATAGCTCTCTGTCACTAATTCCTTACAGCCCTGTTCCTTATTTTACAATCATACCATGAGTGATCTCCGTGTCTAGTCCACTTCTTATGGGCACTGATACATGTGTTAGACTCACACATGCAAGGTCTCTTTTAATATTAATCGCACCCCTCCCAGGGCCCTATCTCAAAATGTAATCAAAGTGAAAACTTCAACTCATGAATTGTTTGGGAAATACGGGAGGCACATTATACAACTGCATGTGTTTGTACAAGCTCATCACCAAGGAACGGCATTCTTCCATCTCCTGTGTTAGGGTTTTTCCCCAGTTCCGTTTACTCCTGGCCAAACCCCGACACTGAGCTGCCCTCTTGCTTGGGTTTTATTCTAACAGCCCCCTCCTGCTGACTTCCTCCACCAATCCTGGAACCACCTATGATTATATTCTTCATTATATCCCTCCCTCCTCACAGCATCAAGAGCACCAGTGATCCAACACATGCACACACACACTTTCTCAGTTATAGGAGAACCCCCCCCGCCTGTGAAGGCACACACATGTGTGTGTCCAATACTGGTTGAACACACTAGTGACAGAATAAACAAGCATGTTTTCATCATAACACAGTGTCTATGAAATACCATCTGGGTGCTGCTCTGATTTTGTGCTTGGCTAATTCTCCAGATTCAAGTTGCCTGTCTGGTATAACTGCTTCCTGCAGTGGGCCAGCGCAAAGATTCAGCCTTAGTAAATAGGTTTATCTCTTTAAGGACAGTCCAAGGGGAGTAAGTATTGAGTCTGAGCTGACAGAAGAGTGTGACCATCCATAAAGTCACCCAGTATTCTAGCTTACACTCTGTTACTGTGATAAACACCATGACCAAAAGCAACCCAGGGAGGAGATGATTTATTTCCCTGACACTCCCAGGTCACAATTTGCTATTGAGAGAAGCCAGAGCAGGGACTCAGGTGGGAACTTGAAGCAGAAGCCATGGACGGACAGCTGTTGACACCTCAATCCTACTCCCTATTGAATGTCGTTAACATTTTAAAGGACAACGAATAAAATAATACAAAACTGAATTAAATTAAGTTCAGCCAGTGACCTGGAAGTGAGGCAGAACTCCTCCAAGAGTTAAGCCCTGGTGAAAAGGGACCATACGCCTACTTTCATGACAAGCTTCAAAGTCAGTTCCCATTCTGGGGAGACCATCCATGACTCCTCTGACAGATGGGTCAGCCATAAAGAAGCAATCTCACTTTGTCACTCCATGTGACTCACAGAGCAGCAGCTTGAAAGAGAACCTACTGTTTCAATGGGGACCACAGTGGGGTTGTGAGAACAGGGAGATGCCACGGCCAAGGAAGCCAAGTTTAACTTACCTCATCCTCGGGGTGAGAGACAGCCCTCAGAGGCAGTTCTGGAGAGTTGGAAGGACAGACATTGACAGTACAAAGCACACAGGTGACAGGAGACTCCTCTGGGCAGGGAAGTTTGTGGGAAGGGTAACTCCATGTTGTATGACAAAGAACAGATTCCATCCACTGGAAAAATACTGGGGTGTGACAGTCTGAGCCTAGGTCACTCTCTGCAGTCACATGCCTGTCCTCTGCTGTCGTGGAACCTGAGAACTGTGATGTCCCATGAGTCCAGGTAATATCTGCAACTGAATGTGCCCAGCCGGGTGCTCAAAGCACACAAGAGCATGCACGAAGGTGAGAAGACAGCCCTCACTTGTATATCTATGCTTCCTGCTGCGCTGATCACAGCAGGCAAGAAATTAAACCAGCCAGGATGCTCAGCAACAGATGAATGGGTAAGAGACTATGGTGAGAATAGTCAAAGACACACCGGGGGTTTTGTCCATCTCTAAAGAAAAAAAAGAAAAAAAAGAAACAGTGGCATTTGTAGTAAAATGGATGCAACCAGTTGTCTTCACGTTAAGATGCATGGAAAGACAAACATTTTTTTTTCTTGAATATAGAGGTGTGTGTGAGAGGGGGTGGGGATAGGGACAGGGACAAGGAGAGGGAGAAAAAGAGGGAGAGGGAAGAGGGAGGTAGACAGAGAGGGAGGGAGGGAGAGAGTGAGAGAGGAGACACGGGGGGGGGGGGGGGAGGGGGGAAACAAAGGGGGGGGGGGGGGGGGGAAAAAAAAAAAGGGGGAGGGGGGATTGAAAGGGGGGGGACGAGGGGGGGGGGGGGGGGAAGAGGAGATACTAAGAGAGGGAAGAGATGTAGAAACAAAATAATGGAGTCCGTGGTTTTAAAACTGTGATGGTAATTATTTATTTGGGAGAATCTAGAAGCCATATAGATGTGGGTGTAGGAAGTTTGGGGAGCAGTAGGAGAGGGGTGGTTAATAAGATTTAGAAGACAGATTAGTATGAAAATGCCATAATGTACCCAGTACTTTGTATGCTGACTTGAAAATTATTTTGCAAAACAACAAAAATTAAAAAAAATTGGAATAATTAGAATGTCTCAGAGCAATGGGATTTTTAGTCACTTTGTGTTAGATGTGAGGCCTTGCTTACTATCTGGGGAAAGCTAACATACAGACCCAAGAACACCCATGCCTAATTTTTATATGGGTTCTGAAGATTTGAATGTGGGTCCTCATGCTTACATAGTCAGTGTTCTTACCCACTCAGCCATTTCCCGTGCTTCCGCTGTTTTATTTTATTTTACCATACTTTTTTTCCTGGGAAGATGCCAGATATGAGCAGCAGGGCATCTGACTCACCCTTAGTGAAGTCCAAGGCAATTCAGAGAACAGTAGGGCCACAATGCAGGCTACATCCTGGGGTGTGAAGCCTAGATACAATGACATTTGCAAACCTCAGGGTACACAAGATTAATGTCTAAGACCAATTTTCCTGCCAAGCTTCCATGTTCCTTGACTTCTAGGGGAACATACAGAGAATCATTAAGCAGTTTGAATGCTTCCCTGCATGAAGGAGCCCATTGGTCTCTCAAGAACTGGAAGGCACACAGTGCCCAAGGAGCCACAGGTTCTGACCTGAAAAACCTATGATGCATGCTTCTCAAAGAAGGTAGGCCAGGCCAACTCCATAGTTGCCTGTAGGGGTCTTTAAGGGAGAGAGAATGTTCTAGAATCAGAGGAAGTGAAGGTTTTTCTGGGACTCCTACACCATCAACCACAGACCCCTACGAGGGTTACTGCAGAGTAGGGGCTGTGGACCCAGAGGATAACTGTATCCTTAAGCATCCGATGTATGTTGCTAATTGTTTTTCAGAAAACAATGTATTGTACTTTCATTTGTGTAGTTTCCTTGAACACTAAAGAAATGTCTTAAAGAAAAAAAAAATTTTAAGTGACTGAAATGTAAGGTGTATCTACATAGGCCCAGATCATTTTCAAATGATTAAAGACATTCCATTAAGCACATTAATCTACACTGCCCATTACTTCTTGGTTGAATCATGTCTACAGTGGTACCTAATTATCATTGTTAAAATACAGAATTAAAAGCCATCCCTCAAATCACCAGCTTTGGAGACATGTCACACTTTCAGACACACCTTGTTGAGAAATCTTCAATTACTCCAATCTTTTTTCTAGGAATGACCTCACTCCTTTCTTTTCACTGACAGATGACCAGCCTAAGTTTGTTTTTCTTTGTGAAGGTTTCCTTTGGAGCATGGCTTCAGATAGAAAGAAATACACCAGAAAGGAGAAGATGGCAAGCCCATAGCTTCAGTGACAGATTTCCAAAACAAGAAATGGTGTACGTCCTCTATTATCCAATTACTGAACTCTCTGGACCTGCCTGACTCGAGACATCTCTGTTGATAAAGAATGTGATTTCTCAGTGGTGTCCCAAGGCAGTACCTTCATTTTTTTAGAGCATTCTGAGCAGAGAGAGAATAGTCTTCTAGGCCCTATTACATGGAGTCTATTTTGTAGGTGAAAGCGTGGAGGCTGCTGATATTGCTGAGAAGATCCTGCCCGCATCTTTTATGACGTGCATTCCATTTTTGTTTCTGTCACTGTGATAAAATGCATTGCCAAAAGCAACTTGAGGAGGGGGAGAGTATATTCAGCTTGCAGTTCCAGACTACAGTCAAACAAGAAAGGGGGATCCAGGCATTTAGTCACACAGCATCCACAGTCCAGGGCAGAGAGGGAATAAACACATCCTTGCTTGCCTCTGCTCAACTACCTTCTTTCATTCTTGTACAATTGCGGACCCAGCCTAGGGAATAATGCCGCCCACCGTGGAATGGTCAAATGATGATCATGACAATCTTTCACAGACATGCCCAAAGGCCAATTTAATTTAGATGATGTCTCACTAAAATTCCCTCCTCCAAGATGACCTTAAGTTACATCAACTTGACAAACTAACCAGTACAAAGTGAATCCTAAAATGTCTCACAAGCCCCATGTATTGACAGCTGATCACCAGTTCATGGCTCTGCTTGGAGATGGTAATTTTTTTTTATCATGTGGGGCCTACTGGGAGGAAATTAGGTCTTTGGGAACAAGTGTGAGCAGGAAACTGTACGACTCAAGTCCCTTGCGGTGTCCTTTTTGTTTCTTAGATGACATAGGTGAATGGCTTCTCTCTGCCATGTGCTACAAATCCGAAAACAGTGAAGTAAAAAAAAAAAAAAAAAAAGTGGACTGAAACTCATAAACCACAAGTCAAAATTACTCTCTTGTCTCTCCAAGCTATTTGTGTCAGTTTTCTTGTCACCATGGTGGAATGCTAGCATATATGAGTGTGGTTGGCAAAACATTTGGTATCTGCACAGCCTTGATTACCCTCTGCACCAGGCACCATACTACTGGTCCTACCATGCTGTTTTCTCTTGGCATCAGACATCTCCTGGACTGAAAGCTGGGCATCACCTGATTTCCATGGTAGAAACAGTGCACCCTTAGAGCAAAACCAAGTGATCTGATGATCATTGGTTTGTGATTTCTGAATCCCGGGACCATGGGAACAAGCTTGGATGGCATCTCACAAAATTGAGAGCTCCCTCACCCAAGAATCTTACATGCGGTCAGCTTGTTAGTGTCCAGTCTTCCCAACCAATGTTAATTCAAGACTCAAGGCTTGAATAAGAGGTTCATCTTCGCCTATATGATGTCAAGCATACAACCATCCTGGGTGCTTTCTGATGTCTTTTACGTTGATTGTCAACTTGACAGAGCCTAAAATCACCTTGGAAAAGAAACACCTGGACATGGGAGTGAGGCATTATTTAGATAATGTCAGTTGACCCTGGAAGATCCACCCTAAAAGAGGGTGACAGTGATCCTGGGGCTCGCTTCCTAGTCTGTACAAAAAAAGGAAAAAGCTGACTGAACATCAAAGCCCATTCATCTCTTCTTCCTGACCAAATGTCCTTGGGTCTCTTTTGCTGTGACAAAACACTCAGACAGTAAGTCATTTTGGGGAGGAAAGAGTTTATCTGGATTACTTTCAGGTCCCACCCAATCCATCAGTGAGGGATGCCAGACCAAGAGCCTGGAGGCAGACACTGATGCACAGCTCACGGAGGGAGGAATGCTGCTTTCTGGCTTGCTCCCCATGGCTTGCTCAGACTGGTTTCTCATAGCATCTGCCCAGGAGTGGCACCACCCACAGTGAGCTGGATCCTCCCACACAAATCATCAATGAGAAAATGCCTCACAGGCTTGCCCATGGGCCAGTCTGACAGATGCAGTTCCTCAGCTGAAATTCCTTCTTCCCAGGTATGTGTGGAGTTGATGAAAACTAACCAGAACACTGTGAGTGCAAGGCAATCATCTTCTTGGACTTCCTCACCCTCAAGCTATGAGTTAAGATAAATTCCTCTTCCTCAAGTTGCTTGTGTGAGGTGTTTCACGTAAGTAACAAGGAAACTGATACCATCTCTGGCCATGTAGGTTTCTGATGGACTTTATTTCTTCCTCGATGAACATCTCTGAAGATGCTCCATGGGTTATGGCAGCTCTCACTTTACAGCCTTCTGTATGTTCACCTCATTCATTCCCCTCCCAAACAATCCAAAACAGTAGCATGGATGTCTGTGCGGCCTGTTTTACAGTCTTTTCCTACCTTCGTGGATCCAGAGGATCTGGGCTCGATTTTCAGCACCCACACAGCAGCTCACAACTTTTACTAACTCCAGTTCCAGGGGATCTGGTGCCCTCTTCTGGTATCTGTGTACACTGCACACATACAATGCACGTATATACATGCAGGAAAAAACACTCCTACATGTAAAACAAATACACCTTTTAAAGGCTTTTCCTTTTAAAATTACAGTAAATTCCCATATTTTTTCATCTTTCTTCAGTTTATTTCCTGTCCTGTTCTAGAATATTTACACCATTTCCAAATGGTAAGCTCCTTTATAATTTTCAAAACGTTCACTTCAGTTTTGTCCGTTTTTCACCACTCTTTGCCGCGATCTGAAGGTGATACATGGGGGTATAGCTCCCAACAAAAAGACAAAATTAATCAGGTTTCCATTTTAAACACTACACACATACAATGGAGTTTTTGTGATCTATCATGCTGTGAAAAGATATGAAAGAATCTTTCATGCGTACTCTTACATGAAAGAAACAAGTCTGAAAAGGCTACATACTGGGTGACTCCAACTCCATGCCACTCTGGAAAAGCCAAACTTCAGTGACAGTCAAAAGGTAAGTGGCTGCCAGGGTCTAGAGAATGAGGCTGAAATAAATGGGTGGAACACAGGGAATTTTTAAGGTGATGACCCTGTTCTGTATGACTGTCATGTGGACAGAAGGTATAATAAATTTCCTGTGTCCCGTACAGGGCTTTAGTCAATGGTGTGTCAACACTGACCTGCAGTATTTAATAATAAAAGGACCATACCTGAAGGACAGGTTGGGGTACACGGGGACTGTGCTTTGAGTGTGTAATCTCCCCTACAGGCTCACATGTTTGAACACTTGGTGCTCACATGGTAGCACTGGTGCTGTTTGGTGAGTCTGTGGACCATTAAAGAGGTGGAGCCTCACAGGAGAAAGTGAGTCACTGTGGGCAGGCCTTGAAGTTTTACTACTTTAAAGATTTACTCATTTTTATTTAATGTGGATGGGTGTTTCATCTGCATGTATGTATGTGGGTGGAAGCCAAAAGAGGGTGCTAGATCTCCTGCAACAGGAGTTATGAGTGACCGTTGTTATAAATCCACCATTGGGTGCCGGGATCCCAGCCCACCTGGGTCCTCCGCAAGAGCAGCTGGTGCTGTTAACCTGACCTGTCTCTTCAGTTCTGCCCTGAGGTTTTATAACCCCTTGCCACTTCCTGTGCTTCACTCTGTTTCCTCAGTGTGGATGTATGTAATTATGAAGCCTCCCATTCCCACTACCAAGTCCTCTCGGCCTGCTGCCACCAAGCTGGATGCTGTCTCTCTGGGATTGTGAGCTGTTTAGTTTTATGTCAACTTAATGCAAACAGGGGTCATCTGAGAGGAAGGAACCTGGGCTGAGAAAATGCATCCGTAAGACTGGGCTGCAGACAAGCCTATAGGGCATTTCTTTAATTAGTGATTGGTGGCGGAGGGACCATTCCAGTATGGGTGGTGCCATCTCTGGGCAGGTGGTCCTGGGTTCTACAAGAAAGCAGGCTGAGCAAGCCCTAAAGAGTAAGCCAGATAGTAGTACTACTCCATGGCCTCTGCATCAGCTCCTGCCTCCTCCGGGTTCCTATTTTGACTTCTCCGGGGGTGAACAATGATGATGAAGCATAAAGGAAATAAGCCCTTTCTCCCCCTAGTTACACTTGGTCATAGCATTTCATCAGAGCAATAGAAACTCTAAGACAAACTATGAGGCAAAGCCAACCCTTCCTCCCTTAAGTTGAGTTTGTGAGGGTGCTTTTCTACAGCATCAAGAAAGTAGCCCAATCAGAAATGCCCCGTACTACATGAAAAGATTTTTCTATATGTCAAATGTGGTGCTGATTAAAAATGTAAAGCCAAATAGAGACTGAATGGAGAAGGCTTTGCAGGGGAGCCCAGCTCCAGTCCTTAGGAGTGGTGGTGTTCTAATACTCTTCCCTCTCAGCCTCAGGGGAGCTGACTACTTGAGCTTGAGAAGGACATCCTTCCAGCCAACCTTTCAAGTGACATTTTGCACAGGAAGATGGGGACTCATTAATGTTTTCAGAATCGTCCTCCAAACCTCCAAGTCTGCACCTTCACTTTTGAGCCTTTCCGTGTGTGCCTCGGCGCCTTGTTTAGGACAAGGTAGGAACAGTGGGACTAGGCAATTACCCTTTATCATCTTAGCTTCCCAAAGTCGCCATCTCACATCTGATTTGGATTGCCAAGGGTTTACTGTGCCTGCCTCGGACTAATTAGGGGATCTGCTCATGAACAGATATTTGCTATGCAGTACTATGTGTTTCAGGGACAGAGGTATCCAGGGCCGTGAGCTGACAATGTACAGATCAATGAGAGGGAGGGGAGATGGTAGGCCTACTCAAGGAAGAGGAAGAGACTGGGCTGAGCCATTGTTAGAAGAAAATAGAAGCAGATCTAGGCTAATATGAGGAAAAGCAAGGGACTGTTTTGTGGCATTCGTGAAATTTTCATTTGCAACAGATTTAAATGGACTGATGGACTCCAGAAAGTACATAAACCCAAACAACAGCTCCAGGGACGTAAATACAGGGTGGACGTGGTCAATGAGCCCCACCTGTCTACATCCTGCTTAATTCAAGACTGGGCTTCCAGACTGACCCAGGGTCATTGCGAACCTCATTGTCCTGTGTCCTTGGGATTCCTACTGGGCAGCCGGTCCGGCTAAGAATGTCTACAGAGCAGAGAATTCATCTGAGTATGGTCAAGACGGCTGCGTCAGATAGGATGGCAGACATACTGCAGCGTAAGACAGTGGAGTCTTCAGTTAGTGCAGCTGACCATTCAGTGACCGGAGGCAGGGAAAAAATGCAGCATTGGGGACACCATCAAAAGCATGACTCCAAGCTAAAGGTTGGTTGGAAAATGGAACGTCGACTTCATGGAGAAGTTATAGGTTACACTTGATTATCATCATCCCTGTCATTATATTGTGTGGTATCTCCTTGAATAACTATGCAGATCATGATTCCTGAGAATTTCTGGTTACTTCTTTTTTTTTTTTTTTTTTTTGGGCAGGTCTCCGTAAAACCGGGTTCCCTCAAACTCACCAAGTAGCTGAGGGAACTTGAACTCCCCTGCTCCTCCTGCCTCTACCTCCTGTCTTCGGAGGCCACCATGCCTAGTTTATGTGATGCTAAGAACTGAACCGAAGACTCCATGCATGCCTAGGCAAGCACTCTACCAACTGAGCTACATCCCAAGGCTGAATCTGCAGTTACTTCTCTTTTCAGCAGATTTACATAAACCTTGTTTTACGTGTTTCTGTTCAGTGGCATCTTTATTTAATTTCTGTTCAGTGGCGTCTTAATAAGTGGTGTTTCATCAGCATTGAGCTCATGGCCAACAATACTGTAATTCATGTCTTATTTATCACATATACTTGCCCACTAAAGCTTATTGTACATGTGTGACATTCTATGAGCAGATATGAACAAGCATCTACTTGCCCTAGATAGAGTACTGATGACAAGCCAAAGAAATGATTCTGCAGAAGTCCAGATTGGTGAGTCACTGTGTTTGTTTGGGGTCACTTACAGGAGCATGGCTGAGCAATTACAGGAGCACGGGTGACTCCCAGGCACCTGCAGTACTGAAGACCCCACTCTAGCTTGAGTGACAACCCCCAGAAGCTGCACCCCAAGCTCTCTGTAGGATTGGCAGGCAGCTCTGTATAGCTCACAAAGCCTCTCGCAGACAGTCCCTTTCCTTATCAATTGCTAACTGGCTTCTAGAATCTTGAGTGAGACCTGGTAAGTCTTCTGAGTTCCCAGTTTTCCTGGTTTTGTGGCATCTGCCTCTTTTTATCTCCTTAGCCTCCCTCTTTCTGTCCTGGAGGCAATAGTTCTATCAGGAGGATTGGCCCAGAGCAGATTGGTCCGTGAAAACAAGGCAACTCAGATTTTGCCCCACTCCGTGCATCTTGGATTTTTTGGCTAAAAATGAACATTATTAAGCATGTGAAGCTCACAATTAATTGTAAATAATGAGGATTTTCTACATATCATGGTTGATGGTTGCTCAGGAGGTGTGTGGAACATTGAAGCTATGATGATGTCTGCAGCTTGAGAGAAACAACAGAGGTCAGAGTTGGATGTGAACTCCTCCTGGGCAGATGCAGCCTGCTCACTCCATCAGTCAGTGTGCATTAAATGGAGGGTGGAGGACAATGAGGGAAGGGCTCAGGCAGAACAAAGACATCAGGCAAACTGCACCAGATGGAGCTAAATCGGAGGCAGGACTGGATAATGTGCATTTTCTCCGATTTGTGTCCCGTGTTTGAATGATCTTTCTCTCTAGCTTATGTTCACTCCCACCTCTGTTCTCTCTTTCACTTAAAGGCCTACCATGATGTCATTCCAACCTTGTCACACACCAGGACCATGAGTGTCCTCACATGAGTCATATGGGAGGCTTACATGCTACAAATCAAAACTTTCACTCTTCCCTGAAAACATGCCAGTCTGCACTAATAAGTGTGAAAAATTTCATATAATTTTCAGAGTCCTGAAATGGGAGAGATCTGAGCTGAGTGTGGGTTCAAATTCTGCCACTGACTTTAAGTGGCTCGGGACTCGGGACACCCCACCTGGTAGCATTCACTTCCAGGTGTGTAAAGGCAGTGGCCTCCGCCCCACCTCTGGCAGTGATGGTGAGGATTAAGCAGGACCGAAGAGGCTTTTCACTACAGCACAAGAGATTTCTGACGATGCTAACTACTGTTATGATTGTTTTTCTCGGATCAAGAGGGTTAGGAGCTACAAACCACTCTGAGGAACTGTTTGAAGGAGATTCTCTGTGCTCAATAGTTCAGGCTTAGAAATAACCTGCAGCAAAATCAATTGAAAGCAAGAGCCTCAAGGCAGAAGGAGAAGAGAGAGTGGGTAGCTTAGAAGTGAGGTGGTGAAGATGGAAGAGGGAGGAATCCAGAGTATGGAGGGGTACCAGGAAGCCTCTCTCCCAGGTACCACCAAGGATGCTTCATGCTGCCCCTGGCTCCACAGTCTCCTCCCCCAACGGTTGTAGTCACTCATGTGTTCTCTGTAGTAAAACTTGTACATATCAAAAACCCTGTATCAGTAGCATATCCTTTAATTTTCACAAGATAAAAAGCTGAGGCTTGGATAAATCAGCTAGTGACAAGAGTGGATGTTAAACGGAACCCAACAGTTAGCTGGGACCTTCCCCATTAACAACCTTGATATACCATCATTGAAGATATACAGCCCCATACTTACTTGCTCTGAAGCTTGTTTTGATCTTAACCCTTAACAGAATTTTACTTGAGTCCCTGAGGAAGAGACAGTCTTCATTCTGTCAGTCAGTGAACCACAAACCCCTGATCATCCAGCCAAGGGAACCCGCAAATGCATGCTGTGGGATGTACATCTGCAGTGTGCTCCATAAGTCCCTTCAGTCATTTGAGGACATGCAGAATTCTAGAGATGGGTCATCAACATCCCTCTACCTGGGTTTTATATGCTCTCAGTGGATGGTTTAGAAGCACTGGCCTGTTTCCACGAGAGCAGCAGGTGATCACACTTTTATGGCACTCATCCTGTTCACACCTCTCTATGTCTCACTGGATACTAGAGGAGGGTGCAACATCTACCTCCAGATGTTGCTGGTTGAAATGGAGGAGTGTTCAGAGGTGGTTTTATCTGTAAAGGTAAGCAAGGCAAAGGATCAGTGAGGAATCTGGCTCTAGAATACTCACCATTTACTGAATTTGTGGACAGACTCTTCTTCACAGAACTCTGATAGGGACATCAGAGGCCATGGTTTGTTTTTAAAATGTGTTTTTGTATGTCTGAGTGTTTCACCTGCATGTATATGTGTGCACTACATGCATGAGCGTTCCAAGGAGTCCAGAATGGGGCTTCGTCCCCAGAACTGGTGTTACAGACACTTGTGAGCTATCATATGGGTGCTGGGAATTGAACCCAGGTCCTCTGGAAGAGCAGTCAGTGTTCTTAACCGCTGAGGCAACTCTGAAGTCCCATCAATGGCCCATTTTTTACATTTTTATGTTTCATTGTTGTTCACTCATTCGGGTGAAACAGATGTATTGTAAGGGCCTCTATAATGCAATAAAGAAACCAGTCCAGAATTTAACCATTTTTACTTTATATTCTTTTTTTTTCCTACGCCTATATGACTTTACAAGTACTTAGTACTCACTCCTGAGAAAGAAACATCCAAAAACTTAAAGAAGTACCTTTACAATGCAGTTGAGGAATACCTGTGTACACAGCTCCTGCTCCAGAACATTGGGGTGTCCCATCACTGGTGTTATTTTACAGCAATGTCCTGTGTGTTGAAACATTCCATTCTGGAGGGACGCTGTAAAGACTCAGGAAGTAAACAACTCAAAAGTCTCAGGATGTCCCAGAGACTGACCAGATGCACAAGCCCTAAACTGTCCCCAAGGTTATAAAAGCAGTAAGGGCCACTGAGGAGATTCAGATCAACTGAGCCTCCTCTTCTAGAAGAGACTCTTCTACCTGTTGATCTCAATGCATGCTGTGCAGAGAACAACTTGGCACGGTCTTCCTGAGCTGGCAGCTATCCTGGGTAGGCTCTCAGTGATATCTCTCTCTGCCTTTCACTCGTCTGTGCTCTTGTAAGGAATCCCAGTAAACTCATTGGTTTACCAAGCAGGACTTTGGTGGTATCATTACTTTGACAGTCACTGATTTACTATCTTAGACAAGTAGATTTTTTTTTTTCTGCTCTCAGGGATAGTGTCACACAGCAGGTCTCCATGCACAAACATGTTTCTTTTAATAGAGTCCTCTTTCTGTTAGAGTAACAGGTGAGTTTGACTAGTGCTGGGGGACATGGAAAGAGCTACTCTGTGATAAATCCAAGCAGATTGCTTTGTTGGTGCCAATCACAATTTGACATGCCAGAAATCCTTGTAATTACATTTATTCAATTCATTCATGCAGAATACGTTTCATTAAGAATGTCTCTGCCGGGCGGTGGTGGCGCACGCCTTTAATCCCAGCACTTGGGAGGTAGAGGCAGGCGGATCTTTGTGAGTTCGAGGCCAGCCTGGTCTACAAAGCGAGTCCAGGACAGCCAGAGATATTCAGAGAAACCCTGTCTCGAAAAACCAAAAAACAAAACAAAAAAAAAAGAAGGTCTCAGAGGGTCAGAGAGACGGTTCAGTGATTAAGGATACTGGTTGCTCTTCTAGATGATCCAAGCTCAATGCCCAGCACCAATATGGCAGCTCACAGCCATCTGCATCTCCAGTTCCAGGGGATCTCATTCCCTCTTTTGGCCTCCGAGGACACTGTACACATGTGAAATGCATTCACACACACACACACACACACACACACACACACACACACATAAATAAAAAGAAATCATTGAAAAATGTCTCAGAGCTGCAAAGATGGCTTAGTAGGTAAAGATTTTGTTGTGTAATTATGAAGAGTGCAGTTCAGATTCACAGCACCCATGTAAAACGCTAGGTATGGCTGTGTATGCCCGTAATCTCTGTACCAGGAGACAGGGACAGGAGGGTCCCCGGGGGCTTGCTGCTCAACAACTCTAGCTGAAACAGTAAGCTCTAATCTCAGTGAGACACTCTCTCTCAAAAAACTAGTGACAGCTGTTGCATGGTGGTACACATCTTCAAACCCTCAACGCCTGAGATTCAGAGGGAGGGGGATCTCTGTGAGTTCCAGGACAGCCTAGTCTACATGGTGATTCCAAGTTCCACAGTGAGACCCTGTCTCAAACAAACCAGAAACAAAAATAGAAATAAGATGGAGGACAACTGAGGAATCACCCTCATGTTGACTTTTGACCTCCATGTATGCTCACATGAGCACATGCATCTGCACGCATGTGTGCTCACCCATGTAACTTACATGCATTAGATTAAATTGCCTCACTACAGTCAGACATGTTTCTTATACATTGGAGTCAGGGCTGGCTGAAAGAGATTCCACATTGCACACTGAAAGAAAGCTGTGCACTTAATATTGGCTCCTGTGGAAGTGATCTCTGAAGGTTTAAAGATGACACATCTCAGTGGCTGTGACTGGATTGCACTATTTGAGTCTGAGTTTTCTCATGGCAAGCTCACTGTTGTCATCTGAGAGAGAAAAAAAATGTTTGGAAATGAAAGTGAACCAGGAGAGGTTTGCAAACCTTGAACTTCCTCTCCAGTTCCTTTGTTTTGTTGTTGTTGCTTTGTTTTGTTTTGTTTTTTTCTAAACCACCCAAGACCTTTGGATCTGGGAAACCCAAATCCTTAAATCACTGTGCTCTGGAAGCCCAACTAACACTCACCTTCTCCACCAAGGCAAACTGGAGGCAGATTGGTGGAGGAGACAGAGTTACTGAAGTCCAGTCTTGGATAAATGAGGTAGAACCTATACGCCTCAAAGACAACTATACCTGCTTTTGCAAGAAGAAAGTCGGGGGGGGGGGGGGGGGTTAGAGGTACTGGTCAGAACATTCCAAGCTCTGCAGAGTTCTTTGTCCTGGGACACATTCTAGGGACTGAAAAGCAGAGACTTTCTCTGTGTTTCCTTGAAAATCAGTGTCTCACCCCTTCCTGTGTCTAGGTTAGCATGTTGATCTTACATGTTAACACATGCCCACTTCTTTGCTCTAAGAGAGACCTGAGGGGGATAGGGATGTCCTGCTCCATCATTCTCTACCTTGAGACAGGCTGCCAGCCAGCAAGCCCCATTGAGCCTCCTGTCCCTGCCCCCACGGTGTTGGGGCTACAGGTATATGCCCAGCTATGCCTGGCATTTTTTTTTTTTGTAGGTTCTGGAGACCCAAACTCAGGTCTACATACTCATGAAACTGGCACCTTTCCCACTGAGCCATCTCTCCAGCCTTGAAATAATTTTTTAAAGAACAAAAATGTCATTTATACCTCAAACAGTCATTTATTACCATCAATTTGTAGTAAGCAGTTATTTTTAATTAAATTAAATTAAATATTCCAATTAGAATTAGCACCATTTCTGTAGATATTAATGTGGCAAGTGATGTAATTGTTCCCTCAAATAAACATGTCAATCTTTATTCCATTTTGTTCCACTATACTCAGAAAATCCTGTTATTTGATGCCTTTCTACTGGATTTTTCACACCTGTCTTTTTTGACAGTTTGGGGGTGTTTTTTTTTGTTTGTTTTGTTTTGTTTTTTTGGGGGGGGGTTGTTGTTGTTGCAGCATACAAGCTGTATAACTCACTCAACTAGAAAAAAAAAACAAAATATTAGCTTGACTTAAAATGCAAATACGTTAGCAGCTTGTTGGCAAATGGGGGCATCTGACTGGAAGAAATGAAATCAGCTTTTGATAGGATGAAAATGGCCGTGAACAGTAACCCAGGTAAGATTCACAGCTGTAGGGAGCAGAACAAAGGGTCTGATCACCCCTTTGATTCACAGAATTGTCTAAATGGTGCAGGCTTCAATTTTTAACTGATTACCCAGATATTAATAGAAAAAGTATTATTTTCTGTAAGACTGTAAATGGTTCATGGATAGGATAATTTCAGTTCTGTTGTTCATGACTACAGCAGTGTGTACAGATACTAAATTCTTCTTCACAGGAAAAAAAAAATGATTTTAAACAAGACCCTAAGCTACTTTGGCTAAGCCCACGAAGCTGCCAGTCTCTCAGAACACTGGTGAATTTCCTGTTATGCATGACTATGTTACTCAACTTGGAGATCACAGCCTGTGCTCCAAGCCAGGTTGCCTGCCTGCCTTCAATAATCCGATCAGGGAGTCAAATTAACAGAGAATAGGAGAAAAGGGAGATTTATTCAATGTGGTTACACTAGAAAGAGGGACAGAGACACAGGGACATTCCTCAAGACCAGCATCCTGAAGTGAGACAGATGTTTAAAGAAGCCCAAGGATGGACACATCTTAGGAATCCAGTCATGGTGTGGTCCTGCCCTCTACGGAACAACCACTGTCTGGGCTTCAGTCTCATCCTGTAAGGTGGGCTGACAAGTTTCCAGAAATGTAAAATATTTCTGGAAGACTCCTCGAGTTGGTGTTTTTTCCTTCTCCCAGCATGAGATTCCTGGGGAAATTTGCGTTTCGTGGACCCCACTGTTTCAGTAGCCGGATGGTCAGATTGAGAGACATAGGTATCTCTTGAGAGGACACTTGTTTCTGCCAGGCCCATCACAGCTGGGGAAGAAGAATAGAAAGGTTAGCACACACACCCGCTATCTCTGTTAGTACACACACCCGCTATCTCTGTTAGTACACACACCCACTATCTCTGTTAGCACACACACCCACTATCTCTGTTAGCACACACGCCTGCTATCTCTGTTAGCACACACACCCACTATCTCTGTCAGCACACAGATCTGCTATCTCTGTCAGAACACAGATCCGCTATCTCTGTCAGAACACAGATCCACTATCTCTGTTAGCACACAGATCCGCTATCTC
>CAJQZJ010004767.1:0-32766 GCA_907164525.1 Lophiomys imhausi
TTTTAATGGCCAGAGGCACTGTGATCTGGTGCAGCCTATTCCCAGGTTGTGAGTAATGGACCAGGATTGTTTCACTGCTCCCAATTCAGACTTCTCTATGTTGCACTCTGAGTTATCAGCCTGTAATGGTTCTGATGGTATGGGCCTATTTGCCCAGACACAGATTCTGTGGGCTTTGTTTGTCATCCTGGAGGCTGACAGGGTCTGGCTCCACACCTGCTATGTCTGGATTTTCCAGGATACATCTATGGTCCCGATTTCTGGTTTCTCTCTAGTCTTCTCGCCACAGGGCTGGACCCTGTGCCTGATTCCCTTCCTGTCTGCGCCGCCCCGGGTCCCGTGGGTACCCCAAGCCCCGGATCCTCTGGCTGCCTGAGAGGACCTCTCGTCCCAGCAGCTCCGCCGTGGGTGCACGGACCCCTGGCCCCACCCACGCCTGTCTGTCCCCCCAGATGACCTGCCGTGGACTGGCGGGGATTTGGCCCTGACAGCCGTGCTCCCTCCCCAGCTGCGCTATCGTGAGTGTGTGAGATTTCGCCCCTCCCGCCTGCTTTTGTGTTCCCAGCTTCCTGCGCTCTCTCGGAACCTCCCACCCTCCGCTTCACGAGCGGCTGCGGACCACTTGCTGAGCCCCCTGTTTGTTCCTTGCTAAGGCTTCCACTATCTCGCAACCTTTTCTAAGTGAGTATAAGTTCAACCTGATGTGTGGGGAGCCCAATAGGACAGCGATCTATGGCCAAGTGGACCCTGATTCTGCCTGCTGTAAGTTGGGATCGATCTTACCAGGCGCCTCACCAAATGGGAGTTCCCGAATCCCGGGTTTAGTGGCCTCCGTGTCTGTGAGAGATGGGGAGAGCCTTGCCCTGGGACTTTTAACAGTCCCTTGGGAGCTGTGAGTGTTCCCGGGGGGGGGGTGGTCTAGCCCCTCCGGTTTTTGCGCAGTGCCCAATTACTCTGTGTTTTTTATGGCTCTTTTTTCCCCGCGTTCAGAATGTGTCAGTGTAGGTCGCCGCCATCTTCACTCCCCCTCCTGTTTTTTTTTTTTTTAATAAACAAAACTCCTTATCACATTTCCCCCTTTTAGTTCAAAAATGACATATATATAATAAAATATTGTAAATACAATAAAAATATTTATCGTATCTATCAAGAATTATATTTGCAATGTCCAATGCATTATAGATGCTTGCAGAAAGCATCTATAATCTATATCTAGCTTAGAGTTTTGTATCTATATCATTTTATATTCTTATATGAATTTGTCAACCTTTGACATCTTTTATACATAAAACATTTCTTAAATCCTACGCAACCAACCTTAAGTATAAAATTATGACTATATTTAGGCTTCAACCCCATCAGAGACTTTAGAAGGAAATTAAATTATTACCTCAGTATGTAGGAAGTGTAGAGCAAGCAACTCCGAAAACTATAGTAATGACAAAGGTTGCTGGCTACCTGAACTATCACTCATGGTTTCTCTGTGTTGTTGGGGCATCCAGTCTTCAGCCTACTGGTCCAGAATATCTGAAAAACTTTTCTGTGAATCAGCAATATTGAAGGACTGGCCTACCTTATCTCTGTAATCTTGGGCAGTCAACTTTTCAGTGTGTTGCTTGTTCACTGATTGGACAGACAGCCTGCTATCAGCAGGTTTTTTGTCCAGTGATTACTTTGCCACATTTATGTCCTTAATCTTTTATCAAGTAGATTGGTGGTGCTGCCAGGAGGAGTGTTCTCTTTGTCAGAAAAACCTTTTCTTATTAAAACATCTTAAATGCCATTTTTCTGTAGGTTTTTGAAACTTTTGAAAACCATCTATCATCTATCTATCTGTCTGTCTATCTCTCTTTCTAAATAGACAAACGCTTGTTTTCATCTATGTACTATCTACTTATATTCCAAAACATATACAAGAGACTAAATACAGCTCTTCAATTAACTAAACTAATGTGTAACAAAATTATAAGTTTGATTGACTATTAATTTGCATTTCTTAATTATCCTATCCAGTTTTCAATAGTAGCTTTCAAATGGACTGGAACTAAAAATTGCATTTTTAAGTGAGTAACAAAGACATTTTCAATGAATTAAATGCTTTTGCTATCAGTAGATTTTTGTTGTTTCTTTTGTTTTGTTACTTGGTAACTCTCAGCTGCTCTTGTCTGAAATGGCTTGTGCATTTTGCTGTAGGGCCTTGAGGTAGGACCCCAAAGTTTCTTCCTGACTGCAAAAGATTACCTTGTATATCCTTCTTGGACATATATTTATTTGTCCAATGCTGTCCTCTCTCAAAGAGTTTAAAAATTCCAGGAAATCTCGACTTTTTGCCACCAGAAATTTCTTGTGTGGTGTTACTGTATTTCCCATTTTGAGATCTGGCTTGAAAAGTACCATATTTCTCACCATGCTGGACATTTTTGTCTCTGAGGTTGTAGGATTTACAATTTCTTTATGAAAGCCAAACTTACCACAATTAAAACATCAGGTGTTTTGATATCTGAGGCGTTTGGTGGATACTGGGAACGCTAATGATAGTAATTTCATAACCCCAGGCTGCTCCTCTGGGGGCACAGTTATTTTGAGATCAACCCTTTCTCACTGAATGGGTTGTTTCTCTTTCAATGGATCTAAACTTCTGTGTTCTCCTCTCTCCAGTGCTTTTTGCTTTCTAAGCACTTCAACTTCTATTCACAAACTCTCTAGTTGCATAGCCATTTCTGCAATCCTTTTATCATAACCATCCATATCCACTTGCAACTTTTCAACTTGCTCAAGCATTCTCCCATCTTTTTTTGAAACATCATACCAGAGGAAAAACAACAACATATAAAAAATTCCCTTCGGGCATAAAGCAGGAGAGAACCCACGGGCAGTAGCCATCATAAGACCTTTGCTGATGTCCTGAAATACATTGTTTCAAATCCTGTTGTCTCCTCCACAGCATTAGATACGAAATTCCCCATTATGCCTTGCCCCATGTGGGGTGCCATTTGTAACATGGTAGCTTTTATTATTTTTGTTTTATTATTCACTAATTATTTTTACTATACTTAACACTTCTACCTCCCTTCCAACCCTTGCTCCTTCCAACCCCCCAACACCAGGTAGGAAAGAAAGAAGGTTAAAGGGAAAAAGGACAGAAGAGTTTTTCAAAATAATTAATTAAATTATTACTTAGTATTTATATTATATTTAATTTGTTTGGTTGTTGTTACTCCTTAAATCACCTTTATAAATGAGCACACAGACACCACCTGGATTTTAACAAACCTTGGCCTGCATTATGCAATCTTAGCCCATCTAATCTAGCTCATTATTCTATTCCCCAAATACAACCCCATATATACATACGTCCCTTTGGACCACTATTCTCCATGCTATGCCGATGTTTCAGGCCATGTGGAATGATCTTCTTTAATCTACCCCATTGTGTGTCTCCTTCTTCCTGATCCTGGCTTCTACTCCTTCTATAGCTGGAGGCTTCTTCTAATCATGAACCTCTCTGTTTCAGAAGTCCAAGCACCTTAGTCCCACCTACCTCTGTCTTTGCCCAATCTCAGGCCTCAGCATTTATTCAACCAATCAGAGACAATGATTAGAAAACAAAATAACAAACAGCAAGTAGAACCAATTAATTAACATTTACAATGCATAACATCACCCTATCAGGAGTTCTCTTTGAGCTACTTCCTGCTGACTAGGGTTGTTGGGTTCTTTGGGGGCAATACCACTCTTAGTAGTCACAATATCCAGAAGTCCAGCAAGGAGCAGCAGGAAGAACCAGCAGCAGGGAGAGCAGCAACCTCCTTCTTTGTAGCGCCCCTCTCTTTCTTCTTTGTAGTTCTCCCCTTCTTTTCAGGGCTCTGGATTTTTGTTTGTTTATTTTTTTCCCTCTTTCAAGTCCTCAGAGTTAAACTTGCTCAGCTGGCTAAGTCATACTCCTGCTAGCTTACTAGGCAGATAATAGTTTAAACCTGTGATCTTAACTGAAGCAGCCTCATACCTGGGATTAAACAAAAACATTCTCATAACTGGGTTTTTTAATTTTTTAATTTTTTGGTTTTTTGAGATAGGCTTTCTCTGTGTAGCCCTGGCTATCCTGGAATCACTCATGATCCTCCTGCCTCTGCCTCCTTCAGCAAATCCTACTGGCATGTGCCACCACAACCGGCTAGTTTTTTTGTTTTTTTTTTTTTTTAATAAACAAAAATCTTTTTACAGAGTCATTTAAACTTCTTAGTAAGATGGGGTGAGGAGCAGCACATTTGCTAATTAAATTACAGATTCTTAAACTGAAAGCTAAATGGAGCCAAAGCAAATGAAAGCTATAGATTATCACACGTAATTATATGTTCTATTGGACATGGGCTGCAGTAGTTATTTAACATACTTAACAGAAATTATTTTCATACAATATAGAGCTTAAATGGGAAACCATGAGGTAATGTTCAAAGACAAAACATTGTGTTTAATGTTAGAAAAATTTAATATTTAATTTTAAATGAAAAGAAAAATTGTGGAAACTAGTAAATTAGGGCTTGAGAGATGGCCCAGTGGTTAAGAGCATTTACTGATCTTCCAGAGGAACAGGGTTCAATTCCCAGAACCCACATAGTGTCTCAAAACTGTCTTTAACTCCAGTTCCTTGGGATCTGATACCATCATACAGACATACATGTAGGCAAAACACCAAAGCACATAAAGTAAAAGTAAATAAATAATTTTAAGAAAATAAAAAAGAAACTAATAAACTATACATATAACAAACATTCTCAAATTATTAATTTGGCTAACAAATACATTTATATAGAACTAAGTAAGCATGTTAATATTGCTTACTTAAAGCAGAAGGATGGGATTTGAATGGGGTAATAAAATGTAGCCACATTTCATATTTTAAGTATCCATAATTATTTTGACAAGAATCAGTCCTAACGTTAATACTTAAAAGAAAATGTATAGGAATATAACATGTAATCTTTACTAGATTTTATAAGTGTAATCTATGAAAGATAAGAACATAGAGGATATGCCTGTGAATTTAGACAACTAAGCAAAACTTGCACATTGTGCTTATCCTTTCTGTGCTTGCATTTCCCAGTCTGAGAATTCAAAGTTGTACCATTGGTATTAGAGGTTATTCCCCAATAGGTGTGGGATACATACCCTAGCATGCAGAGTGCTTCATAGGCATACAAGTCCTTGAAGGCCACGAAGTAGTTTCCCTTTCTCTCTTCCTATTGTATACACTTAAAGCTTAATAAACAGAATACTACATCATAGACTTCCAGTAGAGTCCTGAGAACAGAAGATGGGTGAACAAAATTTAGAGAGTTCATAAACAAAGAAGCAATAGTAAAAACTGCAAAGGCTGGTCATAGTGCCTCACAATATGAACTATAGCAAAATATGCTTCAAGACTAATCATTTGGAACAGAGATCTTGAAAATAAGAGATGCTGAAGAAGTGATCCTTAACATTCATTCAGAGATATATCTCCATTAAATGAGTGTAGTTATTTAAACATCTATATCAAAGGAGAAAGTCGGTAGACGAGAAAAGTGAGTGAGTCTGACTTTGCTTTTGCCCTATCAAAGATTTTTTTGTTTTTTTGTTTTTGTTTTTTTTTTGTTGTTGTTCTTTATGTTTATTTTACTTATTTTATTTTATTAGGTTTTTCAAGACAGGGCTTCTCAGTGTATCCTTGACTATCCTGGACTCACTTTGTAGACCAAAGCTTCTGCCTTCCGAGTGGTGGGATTAAAGGCATGTACCACCATACCCGGCTTTATTTTATTTTTTTAATTTTATAATTAAAAAATAAAATTCATTTTATTTTTTCATTTTATATTTATTTTATTTATTTTATACCCTGATTATAACCCTCTCTCTCCCCTCCTTTGAATCTCACCCTTCTGACCTTTCTTCATGTACCCCCGACCTTCTCCTCAGAAAGAGTGAACCCCCCAATACCATCCCATCCCAGGATATTGAGTTTTGTCATGAGTATGAGTGAGTGCTTTTCCATTGAGGCCGTGGCCCACACTCTCATTAGGGGGAAGAGATAAAAATCAAGTATAAGAGTCCATGTCTGAGACAGTCCCCCCACCACCATTCTCTGTTGCTAGGAGACCCACATGACGGCCAGCTGTCCATAGGTTGCAAATGTGTAGGGAACCTAGGTCCAGTTCATGCATGCTCTTTGATTGGTGCTTCAGTCTCTGTGAACCCTCATGGGCCTAGGTTAGTTGTCTCTGTTGGTCTTCTTGTGGAATTCTGGTCCACTCAGGGTTTTTCTATCCTTTCTCCCATTCTTCCAAAGGATACCCTATGTTCCACCTAATATTTGGCAGTGAGTCTCAGCGTCTGTTTATATTTTGTGCTGTATGGAGGTTCTCAGAGGACAGTTATGATCTGTTCCTGTCTATTATTGTTAATAGTGTTGTTAGTATTAACAATAGAGTATTGTTAATAGTAATAGGGATTGCTCTCTCCCCTAGGGTAGGTCTCTGTTTGGACCCATCATTGGTTGAACATTTCCTTAATCTCTGCTATATCGTTATTCCTGCATATTTTGTATAGAGGGTAAATTTTTGGTTGAATTTGTGGGTAGATTGGTGATCCCCTCCTTTCACTAGGAGTCCTACTTAGTCAGAAGGAGGACTCTTCAGTCTCCATATCCTACAGATAGGTGTCTAAGTTAGAGTTACCCTCATATACTCCCAGGAGCCTATTCTGTCACTGTTCTACAGTGTGTCTCAGAGATGTCCCCCTCCTTCAGTTTCCCATCATTTGGTCCTCTCACCTCTCACCCCTACTCTCCCTACAACTGATCACCACCTTCCTTTCCCTCCTCTCTCCCTGTTCTATCCACTACTCTCTCTTAATCCATTTCCTCTCTCTATTCTATTTCCCCTTCCTCCCTTGGGCCCTCTCAGATACTTAACTTCTTTGGGTCTGTGGATTGTTGTATAGTTATCCTGTACTATATGACTAGTATCCACTAATGAGTGAGTACATACCATGTGTGTATTTCTGGGTCTGGGTTACCTCACTCAGGGTAATATTTTCTAGTTCGATCCATTTGCCTGTGAAATTCATGATTTACTTGTTTTTAATAGCTGAGTAGTATTCCATTGTGTAAATGTACCACATTTTCCTTATCCATTATTCGACTGAGGAACATCTAAGTTGTTTCCATTTTCTGGCTATTACGAAGAAAGCTGCTATAAAATAGTCATGCCTATATCCTTACAGTATGGTGGGGCATCTTTTGGGTATATGCCCATGAGTGATATAGGCAGATCTTGAGGAAGAACTATTCCCAATTTTCAGAGAAACCATCAGGCTGTTTTTCAAAGTGGTCATATAAGTTTGCACTCCCACCAGCAATAGAGGTGTGTTCTCCTTTCCCCACATCCTCTCGAGCATGTGCTATCATTTGAGTTTTTGATCTTATCTGTTCTGATGGGTGTGAGATAGAATCTCAGAGTTGTTTTGAGTTACATTTCCCTAATGACTAAGGATATTGAATATTTCTTTAAGTGCTTCTCAGCCATTTAAGATTATTCTATTGAGAATTCTTGGTTTAGTTCTATACTATTTGGTTTGTTGGTGTTTACTTTTTTGACTTTGATATATATTTGGGTATTAGCCCTCTATAGGATGTAGGATTGGTGAAGATGTTTTCCCAATCTTTAGGCTGCCATTTTGTTCTCTTGACAGTGTCCATTGTCTTACAGTAGCTTTTCAGATTTGTGAAGTCCCATTTATTGCTTGTTGATCTTAGAGCCTAAGATATTGGTGTTCTGTTCAGGAAGTTGTCTGCTATCCCAGTGAATTCAAGGATGTTCTCTACCTTCTTTTAATAGTTTTAGTGTATCTTGTTTCATTTTGAGGTCTTTTATCCACTTGGACTTGATTTTTATGCAGGGTGATACATTTGAATTTATTTGCATTTTTCTGTATGCAGATATCCAGTTAGATCAACATCATTTGTTTAAGATACTTTCTTTTATTCCATTGTATGGTTTTGGCCTCTTTGTCATAAATCAAGTGTCTCTGGTGTGTGGGTTTATTTAGGAGTCTTCAATCTGATTCCATTGATAAATTAAGTCTGTTTCAATCCCAGTTCCATGCATTTTTTATTACTATTGCTCTGTAGTACCACTTGAAGTCAGGAATGGTGATGCATATATAAGTGCTTTTTTCAGTTTTTTTTTATTTTGAAAAAAATATTTTGTGAATTTCACATCATGCACCCTGTTTCCTCCCATCTCCCATCTCCCCCAAACCCACTCTCCACCATTGCAAACTGTCCCAGCATAAAAAATAACAGCTCATTGTGGAAGCTGCAGTGCATCTCAGTGAGTCCCACAATATTCCCCTTTGCCCACACATTCTGCTTGCAAATGTTCATTATAATGACTCCTTGGTCTAGTACGAGTCCCCTGGTTTCTGCTACTCTGTCAGTACTGTGACCTCACTGGAATTCCTCTCAGATATGCCATAATTGTCCTATGTCATGGAGATCCTGCAGTCCTGGGTTGTGGAACTGACCTCTTCTTGCACTCCAGCAGTTCATTCATGGGGTAGCTAACTCAAAGCCCTAGATCTGGACCTTCAACCCCCACTTGCATGACCAGTTCTACTATGGAAAGGTGCAGAGCCAGGCCTGTTCTCCCGAGTGCTGCACCATGTGAGGGGCAGGGACAGCTCTCCTGCTCTTGTGACCCTTTCTGGGCCAGATCTCCTGTCGGCCAATGGTGGTGAGGGCAAAAGGGAGGGGAGGGCATCTCTCCCTAGCCAAAACCACCACATAGAAGACCAAAGGCAGGGCTGGCTCTTCCACACTCACTCCTTCAGGGCTGGCTCACCCACATACTCCACATCCAGGGCCATGCAGAGTTCTTCTAGTTTCTGGTTTGTTTCCTGTCCTAGGAGTCCATCTGGTGCTTGCCTAGTACTGATCTTGTAGTCATCTCAGGTTACCTGATGGCACCAAAGTGATGTTGGTATCCAGCTTGCTTTTTTTTTTTTTTTTTTTTTCTGCCAGGAATGTTAGGTTCATAGGTCAGAACACTGAACCTTGATATAGCTTCTCTCCTCTCTGCCACCTACTGATGCACATGTAACATAGCAGTCACATCTACAATGCCTCTGGGGGCAAGTAGAAGTTCTTTTATTGTATAGAATTCTTTTTAATAATTCCAGGGTTTCTGTTTTTCCATATGAAGTTGAAAATTGTTCTTTCAAGTCAGTAAAGAATGGTGTTGGAATTTTGATGGGAACTGCATTGAATCTGTAAATTGCTTTTGGTAAAATGGCCATTTTTATTATGTTAATCCTGATATTCCATGAGCATGGGAGATCTTTCCATGTTCTGATAGCTTCTCAATTTCTTTCTTCAGAGACTTGATGTTCTTGTCACACAGATCTTTCACTTGCTTGGTTAGCATTACACCAAGATATGTTATAATATTTGTGGCTATTATGAAGGGTATTATTGCCCTAATTTATTTCTCAGTCCGTTTATCATTTGTATAAAGGAAGGCTACTGATTTTTTGAGTTAATTTTTATATCCAGCCACTTTGCTGAAGTTGTTTATCATTGTAGGAATCCTCTGGTAGAATTTTGGGGGTCATATATATATATTATCATGTCATCTGCAAATAGAAATACTTTGACTTCTCTCTTTCCTATTTGTATCCCCTTGTTCTCCTTCAATTGTCTTATTGCTGTAGCTAGAATTTGAAGTACTATGTTGAATAGATACGGAGAGAGTGGGCAGCCTTGTCTTGTCCTTGATTTTAGAGGAGTTGCTTTAAGTTTCTCTCCATTTAATTTGATGTTGGCTACTAGCATGCTGTATATTGCCTTTATTGTGTTTAGGTATATTACTTATATCCATTTTCTTTGACAGACCCATCAATTTCTTCAATTGCATATTCTATGCTTGAGTTTATCTCTTCAATCTCTGTATTCTGTTTGTGATTCTTGTATCTGTAGTTCCTTTTCTCTTTCCTAGGTTTTCCAGTTCTAGGATTGGCTCAGCTTGTGTTTTCTTTATTGTTTCAACTTCCTTTTCAGTTCTTTAACTGTTTTATTCATTTCCTTCTACTGTTTGTATTTTCCTATGTTTATTTAAGGGATTTATTTATTTATTTCTCCTGTTTAATTACATTTTTCTGTATTTCTTTAAGGGATGTATTCATTTCCTTCACCTATTTGATTATATTTTCCTGTTTTTCTTTGAAGAATTTATTTTCCTCTTTTCAGATCTTTATCATTTTCATAAGCATAGATTTAAAGTCATTTTCTTATGTTTCAGTTTTTTAGGCTATCCAGGCTTGCTGTAGTTGTATAGCTGGGTCCTGGAGATGTTATATTGCCCTCGATATTTGTGATTGGTTCTTACATTGACCTTTAGTCATCTGACTGTCACTGACATTGGCTAGTTGTCACTGGTACCTGCTGGCTTTGGTGCCCAGGGAGGTCCCCTGTACCAGAGGCTGCATGATCCTGGGTTCCATATGCCTTCTCAGGATGATGTGTAGGACTGTGGTCTAGAGACTGAATCTCAGCTAGAAGCCCAGCTCTTCTCAGCTGGTTGTGACTCAATTGCACTGACAGGAAGTAAACTGGGGTTGGGGTTGGGGTCTAACCTGTATGGTTCCAAGAACCACTGGATCTCCTCAAGAAGGCAGGTAGAGCTATGGACCATAGGCTGGAGCCATACCTCCCTGGAATTCATCTGCTAGGAAGGAGGTAGGAGTGGTCAGAGTGTCAAAGCCTGGAACCATGAATTTTTGTTACCCAGAGGGCCTCCTCATGCCAGGGAGATGCAGATCCAATCATTTTGAATTCAGTACTCAAGTTATTTACTCCTTCTGCAGTCGCTGAGCGCCTGCTACCTGGTCACTGTGTACAGTGTGTCTCACTCTTTTGAAATCTCCCATGCAGGTTTTTCCAAAGGAACAGATAGACAGTGGGCAAGGAACCTTTAAACCCTGAAGCTTGGAAGTCAGTGATCTTAACTAAATGTTATATGGGAAAATCCAATAATTAAGTTGTGTTTATTACCTAGTCATTTGTCCTCAAGCTACAATCTATCAGGATGAAACTGTAATACTGAGACTGTTTCCTGAAATTTAACAGCCTTACTGCAAAGAGTGTGCCTGTCAAGGAAAGCACATGCAAAGCTGACAAAGAAAAAAGACACAATCTCATAGTCACAGAGTATCCTGGAATTCCATTGGCAAGGTTTGACATTCTCTAAGAACCATTTGGTTCTCTATAGTGTATCATTCTAGTAATTAATGCTGAGAATTTGAAATCTATTCTCATATAGTCATGAAGATACTCAAAATATAAATAAATAAGTAAATACATGCATACATCAAAGAATACACCAAACTCTTGAGTAAATTTATAGACTGATCCTGTTATTTTCAACAACTACTGTGCTGGTTCTTCTCAGCTCCTAGAGATAGCATCTTCTGAGAAAAAAATGTTATTGTCTATCTTTTTAAGAGAAGGAGAAATGCTTGTTTCATCCAATATGGAGCAAAGTTACTAGATTTTCCACAAAGAACATTCATACAGTTGGATAGTATGAGTTTATTGTGTCAAACACTGGATAATCAGCAACAGAAAACAATGATAACTGAGGGTAAGAATGAATTATTTGTGTCCTGTGGTGTCTCCAGCTATCAGGAGACAGTCCTTAGCCTAGAGCACTTGTAAATATAAGCAAAACTGATGATCAGTCTGTGAATGATGGGGAAATGATCAGGATATAGGGAGAACAGATTCCTGGAAATATAGATGGGGCAACATGAGACTTTAGTATCTTAACTGAGTGTGAATGTAGGAAATGAGCAAGGCTAGAGAAAAACCCATCAGAAACATATAAGAAGAGTAATCCTTTATGGTCATTGGACCATGGCAAATCAGGAAGAATTATGTTGGTAAGGGTCAGTTAGCACAGTCTAGAAATTGTCACCTTTGCCACAGTCATTATTTGTAAAGATGAGGTTTGATGCACTTTACTTATTTTGTCATGTTGCCTGGTCACATGAGCAGCTGCTTGGAAACCTGTAAACTGGCACATTAATGTTTTCTCTATTTAGTACTATAAAATATGAAGATAAATCACTCCTGCTTGTTAAAGGGCCTTGTAGAACTATCAGGTCAATACTATGATAAACATCATGATGCTCAAGTACCCTTTCAAGCCAATAATAAACAAGTACTAATAACTCTATCTCACGCCAATATCTAATCAGATCTGTTAATATATACATCATTATGAATTGGACCAACAGCTAACGACCATTTAAATCCATTGCAAATCTAAGAGGGAAGCTACAGGTAAATGCTAAGTGTATACTTTATGAACAAATATCCCATTTGTCTCATGATGATAGAAGTCACACTGCCTGGTGCTTTATGTCCACCTTATTCTGGTAAATTGATCATGAAGAATATTAGTTTGTCTCTGGGGAATCTGTACTACTTTACTGCTCTTCCAGTCTTACTATTTGACTCTGATACTATATCACCTTTTAAATAAATCCATATCTTGTGATCTTCTTTACAGATCACAGGTAATCTAAGAGTGAAGTCGTTTATGACAAGGTCCAGTCAATAAAGGGACAGTTGTCAAACAGCTGATAGATGCTTGGTATTGTTTATTATCCTCAGGGTACTGTGTAATCACAAAACAAAATGGACTTCCAAACGCTCTAATGCTAAATATTTTCTCTGCCTCCCAAATTTGCTCTTAAAAGTCTGTGGAGTAGAAATGACTACTTACAAAGAAGGGTTTATATACTTTTGTTTAAGGAAGTCAAAAGTGTGGTTCTGAAGAGACACTGTGACTAAGGCAGATTTTTTAAAAGAAATAATTTAACTAAAGACTCGTTTACAATTTGAGAGGTTTAGTCCATTATCATCATGGCGGGAAGTAGATAAGCACGGTACTAAAGCAGTATCTGAGATCTTTAGATCCTGATTGGCTGGCAGCAGGCAGAGTATGAGGTAATTAGCATGAGTTCGGTTTTTTGAAACATCAAAGTCCACTCCCAGTGACACATCTCCTCCATCAAGTAGATACCGTTGCAACAAGGCCACACCCTCTAGTCAGTCCTTCAGCTAAGGATTAAGTATGCAAATATATGATCATATAGGGCCATTTTCTCTCAAACCCTCAAATATTGTTAGAGTAAAAGCTAAGTCCATTAGGTGCCCAGATTCCTTGTGTGGCATTATAAACTGTATTTTCCTACATTTTCTCCATTTTATTTTAATTGTAAATAATTTTCATATACTATATTCTGATCATGGTTTCTTCTCCATCATGTCCTCCCAGATCTTTTTAAACTCCCTATCCTTCCAATTCCATGTCTTTCTTCTCTCTTTTTTTATAAAAGTAATAAAATAATAAAAAATAAAACAGAGTAAATATAAAACAAAACAAATAGAGAAAGCACACACACATAAAAACACAAAATTGGAAACTATAATATACAAGCAAGAAAAAAATCTCCAAAATAACATTGAGTCTGTTTTGATTGACCGACTACTGCTGGGCATGGGGCCTGCCCTTAACTGTAGTTTGTATAACAGGGAGACTCCACTGGGGAAAAAAAAACTTAACTTTTTTTCCTAGAATTTATCAACTGGAGATAGCTTCTTGGTTAGGGATGGGAGCCTGTGTCTACTTCCCCTCTGTGGGCACTGTAATCCCACCTGGTTTGGACCTACGTAGGCCTGTGAATCAGTCTCTGTGAGTTCCTTTGTGCAGTAGTGCTGTTGTGTCAGCTCCTTCATGTCACCAATACCCTCTTGTTCTGACAATCTTTCTGCCTGCTCTTCCACACAGCTCCATGAGTCCTAAGAGGGGTATGATGAAGACAACACATTTAGGACTTAGTATTCCAAGGTCTCTCGTTCTCTGTTCTCTCCACATTCTGCAGTGAGGGTCTATAATAGCTCCATCTACTTCAGAAGGAAGCTTCTTGGCAATGGCTGAGTGAAACACAGATCTATGGGTATACCAGAATGTCGTTAGGAGTCATCCCAGTGTTATGTTCCTTTAATGGAACAATAGTGTCTGGTTTTTCTCTAGGTCCCTAGCTTATCTAGTATCAGGTTCTTGGTAACCAGAGCACCTCAAGCATGGGTTGGTCGGGCACAGAGTACCTTCCAATACCTTGAGCACTAGTTGGGAGTGATGAAGGCTCAAGATAGACACTAGCTCAATTTCTTTATTTCTAATGAGATATATAGGTATTGACTTCAGTAATAGGGACTTAGCATCAGTATATGGGAAGAAACTAACATCTGTGGCAATAGCCTGAGTTGTTTGAGGTTTTCCATGCAGCCCCTTTTGACAGCAACTCAATCAGATGTACCACCCATTAATTACTGTTTCAGGATATTTCATCTGTTTTTTTGTTTTGTTATTTTTGTTTGCCTGTTTTCTCGTTTGTTTGTTTTGAGACAGGGTTTCTCTGTGTAGAACTGGCTGTGCTAGAACTTGCTAAGTAGACCAGGCTGGCTTCAAACTCACAGAGATCTACCTGGCTCTCCCTCCCAAGTGCTGAGATTAAAGATATCTGCCACCATGGCTTGATTCCATGTGCCCTCTTTTAATAGAATGCAGATATTTAGAAATGATAACAATTCATATAGGGTAGTTTTCCCTTCCTGGGTCTGAATTTACATGTCTAAAATGAAAGCAGAGGAATCCTGACTGTTTCTCCTCACAAGCAGAAAACTATGAACTACATATTTGCCTAACTGAGCTTCTGCCTGAATGCTCTGCATCTGTTTGATACCATGTGTCACTCTAGCATATGCCAAGCAATCATGAATTCAGCTGTTCATGAGAGACAATGAATAGATAAATAAAATTGCTTCATCTCTCATGAGGAACACTGCAGCTCAGTGACCTCACACTTACCTCAGGGAAATGACTACATTGTAGAAAACTGATAAGTTCATTTTGGGTCTTAGCAGAATGTTTTTTTTTTTTTTTTTTTTTTTAATCAACAGACCAAATACACAACCATCCTTTTTAATCCTCAATTTCTTGCCCAGGTCAGCAAGACATACTGGGAACAATCTACAGAACAGTCTCAGAAGATATATCTTCTCTGTTAAAACACGAAGGCAAGTGAATTTCTGGTGACTTCCTGAGGTTCTGGTATTAAGACATCTCTGATAAGAGTCAATATGCCACAGGCTTTTAGTTCCCAAACCTGCCTAGTAGCTCGGGAAAGCAGAAAAAAGTTTGAGGTAGCTTCAAGTCTAGTAGAACATAATTTTAACCATGTTTTCACAAGTACCTGCTAGAAATTATACCATGGCAAGAGATTTCTTCTCATTTCAAGCTTTACCAAAATTCCCAACAATTTTCTAACTTTCTTCATATCTTGGAAAATAACCAATAGTTTAATGTAATAAAAGTAAAGACTACAGTTTACAATTTCTCTACATTTTCTCTGAAATACACATATTTTATCACATAATTTAGGAAAATATAAAAAAATGAGTACACTCAACAGAAAAAAAAATGAGTACCCTCAAATTTCAGTATTACTAATTAAGCACTGTTAATATTTGAGGATATAGTCTTTTTGAAATTTGAATTACTTTTTGAAATTTATATATATATATATATACATATATGACATATTAACTATTTTTATGTTTGTTAAAATATATAGACATATTTGCACACATATATGCATACATATGTAAAATGACTACCAGTAGAAGCTACAATATTTTCACAGACATCCAAAAAACACTCATATGCAACCGACAAACATTTACCTACGAATACACCTTCATTTGAAATATTTCAGGGAAATTATATACCCAGAGGTCAAAGATAAAGAAAGGCAAATTTGAATGCTAATTGGAAGCTTGACTTTTAACTTTCATATTGAATTTAGAATTCAACAACCTAGACACAAGTAGCAGGAAGAATACATTTTGTTAGGTTAAATGAGCTTTAAAAAACCCATTCTTTGTGAACCCCATTGTTGTTCCATATTTGTCTTTCTATGGGAGGATGACCAGTGAAGGTGAGGATGATGAATCATGACCCATACCTTCAGTCCCTTCTCCAATCCTCTCTTCCACTCCAGGTGGTTCCCTTCCTCCATCATCTTAGCTTCTTTATTCTTTTATGTCATATCATTTAATTTTCTCTTTTTTGTTCTTTATTAAACTGTCTCTTAAAACCTCCTTTTCCTTTCTCATGTTTCCTTTTGTAGTTTCACAATCGATTTTTAAACTACTACACTGATCCCCAGAACAGTTACTAAGGAGTCTTGGTCATCAGGAGTTGAAAAACTCTCCAGACAATTAGTGATATGTCTAAGATCAAGATCCTCAAATAGGATGAGTAGGTCAAAAGAGTGATCTCCCAACTGGCAGCAACAGAACCACATGGAAACACACAATAAAGATAAAGTCAGAATTCAGACAGAGTTTCAGAAGGAGAGATCCGGGGGGTAGATGGCAGCAATCTGAGATTTAATACATTTCATGAAAGATTCTGGGCAAGGGAAGGTTTAAGATTTCTGCTTTAGAAGCTTTTCATACAAGATGTAGTCTAAGGACCCACACTCAGTGTTTCTGATTTTCCTAGTTTACCAAGAACATTCCTAATTTGGCATTTAAGTTTCCATAAACTCTGTAGAACTAGATTGCCTGGCCACTCTGTACTTCTCAACTGTGTCCCTGCTTTCTTTAAATGTTAAAGTCAGGGCCTGGTTCAGATGTTCTGGGTTTAAATCTGCATTTTAATGGTGATTTTTGCATATTTTAAGTTGTGAGAATCACAATCTTCAGACTGTTGATCACAAACATGGAATTCTATAATGTTCTGGCTTCAGCTAAGACTGAAGCAGTTTCTGTAGGGAAGGAGTCAGGTATTTCTGTGAACAAAAAGTTAAGGATAAATGTAAGTTTCCATGCCATGTGAACCAAGTGGGATTAAGATAACCTCCTAAATTTCCCAAAAGTGATCTTTTAATGACACCCACAGTGCAAAACAAAAGAAAATATCCTGGAGGTATGTCTCATATCCTATTTAGATGGTGACACTCTTAGAATCTTGTGAGAACAAGAGTGAATGTTACATGAACTAATATTATAATCCCTTCAAGTCTTCTTGATCTGTATTACACATGAGAAGAAAACATTAGCAATTTAACCTCTTCTGTGATCTCTTTTGACTCAACATTTGCTTTTAAGAGCTGGAGAAATTAAAGTGTTTGGAGGCCATGATTTCAAAATCTCATTGCTTTTCTCTGTATACAGTACTGAATAAAAACATCAAATTGTAGAAAAGAGGAAAAAGTGATGTCAGGCATTTGCAACATTCCCCATGTCTCTAGGTTGCAGTCCTCTTGACCTCAGGTGTTTCACTCTGCACTGTGACTGCCTATTTATGCACTTCTCTCTGTTAGGCTCACCCCAGGGGCTCCTGCCTTATTACCAGGCACTATCCTGGGTGGATTTTCTCTCCTCACTTAAACTTTTCTTGAAACAAACTCAGAGACACACTTTCAGAAATTTTTCCTAGACTTTCCAAAGTCTTATCAAACAATAAAATAACATAAATTTGTGAATTAAACATAGTCCAGATCACTGCAAAAGCAAGAGGAATCTTATTCCAACTCACATGGAGGTACGCCTTTACCCGTGGGAGAAGTGAACCCTGAACCCCTAGAACTCTAGGTTCTTATAATAGCTTCCTAGAGGAGGAGTCTTGCTCTGGAGACCAGGGAACTTTGAACTTTCATCCATTGCTTGCTGAGGGCGCTTGCCCACACCGAGGGGAGGGGGTGTTCTTAATTCCAGGGCTGGGTAGCTGTTTTTTTGTTCCAGGGGACCCTGAAGTCCTTCCTGGAATTTACTGAAGGTCATTTCCTAGTAGTGACAATGGGAGATTGATAGAGAGTCAGGGCAGTGGAATTTCAAAAGTCCCCTTTTCATCTCACCACATTGAAGAAAGTTTATTTGAAGATTTTCCTGAAATATGA
Source organism: Lophiomys imhausi (assembly GCA_907164525.1). Taxonomy (NCBI): domain Eukaryota; kingdom Metazoa; phylum Chordata; class Mammalia; order Rodentia; family Muridae; genus Lophiomys; species Lophiomys imhausi. The sequence continues at coordinate 18,070 of CAJQZJ010004767.1, forward strand.
ACATATATAACCAACAACTTCTCGGACAATATAATGAACATTAGCTGCTAATGATCTCCTTTTGTGTGTTTTGGTTCCTCATCCTGTTCTTTCCCTGGAGATGTCTACTACACAACTGGGCTGGAAAGGGTGAAGTGGCATCAAGAGCTGGTGAGATCTCCAGGATACTGGTCCAGCTGGGAGTGTTGGGGGAAGAAATCCTTCCCCAAAGACCTTAGTGTTACAGTTCTTAGACAATAGTGAAATAGCTCTCTTAGCCCATAGTCAGAAAAACAATTCTTTTAGATGATATCTAGTGAAACAACTCATGTGTTTATTCTAGGTTGAGCAAGAACTATATGAGCCTTGGAGAGTGGGAATGAATTTCCAAGGTGAGTTTGAAAGACCCGGGGGAGGGAAGTTCCTCTCCCGACTCCCGACACTCGAGATATCACGGCCACCCAAAAACTCGCAAGAGACCTTCTTGATGCAATCACAAGAGGTTTATTTTGGGGAGAGGGTCAGTGCACTGAGGATGCCACTCATATCCCATGCAGGGGTAGGAGCCGCAACGACAATTTGGGGGAGAGTAGAGTATTTAAACTACAACCCAAAGGGGTGAGGGGAAATACAAGTGGAAAGTACCAGCCCAGCCCATTGTTTACCACAACCTAAGGGGGAAGGTGAAATACAGGTGGAATGTACCAGCCCATTGTTTACCACAACTGAATGGGGTGAGGGGAAATGCCGGTGGAATGTATCAGCCCATTAGTTAGTCAGCAGGAAACATCTCAGGAATGAATTTAATCTTTCTTTACTATCAGCTTTGTGGTTAGCTAGTTCCTGGAGCATGGCTGGCCTGACTCAACTGCCTGCCACGGGGATCTCTAAAAATTTTATTACTCTCAAGTTTACCTAATTGGTAAGGTATTATGGTACCTCATTTCCATGGAGAAGCATTCCAGGTGCTAGACTATGTGACTACCTTGAGAATTGTGGGAGTCGGTGTATCAAGATTGTTTGCCTTGGGGGTATGAAGGCTTGGAACAGGGATGGAGAAAGTTTTAACACTGTCGGTCTCAAGATTGAGATTTTTGGGGTTTGGGCACATTTTGACCTTACTCTAGCTCCATGCAGGTTTCCCTGGTAGCACAGTCTACGTGCTTCACAGTCTGTGTCAGTCTGGCAAAATGACTCAGCCAGAATACCTGTGTCATTCAAACTTGATTACCTGAGCAAGCATACCCAAGAGGATTATATAGCAGGAAATAATCAAACTCAGAGGTGAAATCAATAAATTAGGAACAAAGAGAAAAATATAAAGAATCAATGAAACTAAAAGCTGTTTCTTAGAGAAAATCAACAAGATAAACAAACCCCTAGCAAAAATAATTAAAGGACAGAGAAACAGTAACTAAATTAGCAAAGTCAGAAATAAAAAGGGGGACAGAACAACAGACAGAGGAAATCCAAAGAAACATTAGGTCTTCAACACAGGCTTCAAAAGCCCATATCCACAAAATTGGAAAATCTAAAGGAAATAGGTGGGTTTCTTGACAGATACCAATTTCCAAATTTAAATCAATATCAGTTAAACAATTGAAATAGTCTTATAACCTCTAATAAAATAGAAGAATAGAAAAATTAAAATCTCCCAACCAAAACAAAATCCCAGGGCCAGATGGATTTATCACAGAATTCTACCAGACTTTCAAAAATGTGTTAATACCTATGCTCTTCAAACTATCCCACTAAATAGAGACATAAGGAACAGTGACAATTGGAGTCTATAAGGCCAAAGTCACCCTGGTACCTAACCCACACAAAGACTCTACAACAAAAAAAGGGGGATTTTCAGACAATTTTCCTCATGAACATTGATATAAAAATACTCAATAAAATATTTGCAAACCATCTCTAAGAAACATCAAAAACATCACCCACCATGATCCAGTAGGCTCCATCTTGTTGTTTTTATGGTTTGGTTATCTTTCGTTTATGTTTATTTATTACTTCAGGTTACATCTCCATCACAGTACCCTCTTTCCATCCCTCCCAGTCCCGACCTCCCACCCTCTACCCCCTATCCCTTCCATCCCACTCCTCTGGAGTGGAGTGTCCCTACATATCAGTCCACCACCCCAGTTCAGCAGTCATATGAGTGCCAAGAACTTCCTCATACACTGGGGGGCTACAAGACAGCACCACTAGGGCAATGTGTCTCATTGACAGGTAACAAAGTCTATGTTCCTGTTCCCAGTGGTGCATTGGCTGTAGTATAGTTATCCTGTACTATATGGCTAAAATCCAATTATAAGGGAATAGATGCCATGTGCATCCTTCTGAATTTACATTAGCTCACATGGATGAGCTCTAGTTCCATCCATTTGGCTGCAAATTTCATGATTTCCTTTTTTCTGATGGCTGAGTAGTATGCCATTGTGTAGATGTACCACAGTTTTTTTTTTAATCCATTCCTCAATTGAGGGACATCCAGGCTGTTTTCAGTTTCTAGATATTACAAATAAGGCTGCTGGCTGGAGAGATGGCTCAGTAGATTAAGAGCGTTTATGCTAGTTGCTCTTCCAGAGGTCCTGAGTTCAATTCCCAGCAAGTGCAGGGTGGCTCACAACCATCTATAATGAGATCTGGTGCCCTCTTCTGGCCTGCGGGCATACATGCAGTACAGAACACTGTATACATAATAAGTAAATATCTTTAAAAAGAATTAGAAGAATGATATCTTAAAAAAATAATCAATCAATGCCGGGCGGTGGTGGTGCACGCCTTTAATCCCAGCACTTGGGAGGCAGAGGCAGGTGGATCTTTGTGAGTTCGAGGCCAGCCTGGTCTACAAAGTGAGTCCAGGACAGCCAAGAATACACAGAGAAACCCTGTCTCGAAAAACCAAAAAAAAAAAAAAAAATCAATCAAACAAAAAAGAAGACAGAGGCCGATGGATCTATGAGTTCAAGGCCAGCCTGGTCTGCATAGCAAGGTCCAGTCAGCCAGGGTTACATATCATCCATGAAGATGAATCAAAGTGGCTGAGAAACAAATAAAGCTGCTATGAACATAGATGAGCAAATGTCCTTGTGGTTTGGTGAGGAATCATTTGGATGCATACCCAGAAGTGGTATGGCTGGATCTTGGGGTAGAGCTATTCTAAGTTTTCTAAGATATCGACAGACTGACTTCCTTGGTGGTTGTACAAGTTTGCACTCCCACTGGCAATGGAGGCGTGTTCCCCTTTCCTCACAACCTTGCCAGCATGTGCTGCCATTTGATTTTTTGATCTTAGCCATTCTGACAGGTGTGAGATGGAATCTCAGAGTCGTCTTGAGTTGCATTTATCTGATGATTAAGGATGGTGAGCATTTCTTCAAGTGTCTCTCAGCTCTGTTCCCCATTTTTTGATTGGATTATTTGATTTCTTGGCATTTAATTTCTTGAATTCTTTGTAAATTTTGAATATTAGCCCTTTAGCAAGTATATCTTAGAGTGTGATACAGAAAATGCAAACAAAATATTCAAACTATTGAGAAAAACCCCTAAAGAAGTCTATGCCTTCCTTTCAATCAATTCACCTTGACACACAAATGGCTTTCACCTACATTTGCAAGGAGTGTACTAAGTGTTTAATCTGGGTAATGAATAGTTGTCCATTTCTATTGAACACTATTGTGCAATATTCACATTATCAGAATTGTCAGAGTTTGAACAGCATTGTTTTTCTATTGCAGACTTCAGATAGAATTATTTCTCCAAATAACTTTCTAAGTCTATAAATCTCAGATTGTCTTTATTTTCTTGAAGTTCTGTGATGACTTCTTGTGGAATTCTGTGAGTTGAATGCCAGCCTGATCTGCAGAGTGAGTTCCAGGACAGCAAGGGCTACACGGAGAAACCCTATCTCAAAGAACAACAACAATAAAAAAAAAAAAAAACCAAGAAACTAAGTAGTCCACTATGTATTTTGAAAAGAGAGAGAACCTAATTGAAAAAGGAGTTAAAGAGAGAAATCTGGCAGCAGTTAGAAGACTCACTAATCTATTTGGATTTTGTAAAGAAAGCTTTGTTTGTTCACATGGACTGACTTGCACTCATAGTTTCTTTTACATTAATCACTACCATTCTATCCTGATACATAATATATTTTATGTGTTGAATCTTTTTAAACTTTGGTGATGGCCTTCAGGGTTATTGGCATTGATATTTTTTTGGTCTCTGTCCTAAATGTACTAAAATAAAATTCACAGTTGTTGGTAGATGAATCTGATTAGAACAAACAGGTCAGATCTCAAAGTAGCTGTAAGGAAGGCTGACAACTTAGCCTAGCAAGAAATGAAATTTTGTATTTGTTGATCCTCAGCATATGTAAAATAACTCACATGTGAAAAGGGTTATTAGCTACTTGATATATAAAAAAATTATTTACTGCTTGTATAATGAAATTTTCAGTTCTTCAAATAGTTAAAGAAATCAACTTGTCTTAAAATATTGAAACATCACAGTTTTTAATTTCACCAGTAGATTTTGGAAAAAATAGTCATGATCACATTAATGTTGCCTTCAATGTTAGATTGAAATTCTGACCTCATATTTATAATGGTTTGCTTTAAGTTTTTCTTCCCATTTAAATTAGAAATATAAGAATTTATTCCTTATGAGGTAATCAGGACAATTATTTATGAAATGACAGTCCTGAGTTAAATATGCATTCTATGGACATGAAGATGTGAAAATAATGAGCCCATAAGAGAAATGAGATGCAGACATGTAATGAGCAAGCTCATGCCTGCTGAGTTAACCCTCTGTATATGAACTTACTCTTTTTCTTGGTATACCATATAAAATTCCCACAACACGATTATAGTTGCCTTAGACATAAGCTAGATTATTATTAAAGAACTCAGAACAAGCTTATAAATATCATCATAGAAAAATTAACCTTTTGAGACTCATTCATTCAGAAGACAGGGGAGGGGCAGATACACAGAGTGAGGCGCTTGAAGACAAGCGTTCTTTCCGTGTAATATGAAAGCTTTCTGGTGTTCTAGGACACATACTACATGGCAACAAAGCAAGCTTCAGTTATTTTCATTCTTCAACTTTCGTAATACATATACACACATATATTCTGTAGTAAGGTAAGTTAATACAAAGTTTACTCTAGCACAAATTTTCATTATTATTTCATAGTGAAAATTCAAATACTCTCTAACAGGAGCAGACCATTACATCTTCCTAGGTGCTGGGTCACCCCGTCATGCTATCCTTAACTATATGTAACATTGCTCTAGATAGCCACAGCAAACATTCTTATATCAGAAGCTGAGTAAGCATTTAGTCAATGCTATGATACCCCCAAACTGCATTTGCATTAAGGAATAAGATCACTTTTCTCCATCCCTAAGCAAATATTCACAGAAAGAAATGTTTATTATTTTTTATTCTAGCACTTTGCAGTAGTGCTAGAATTGAGTCTGTCTAGACCACACTTGAACTTCCAGTTTGCTGAATAATTAAAAACTGATACACAAAGGAAATTACCAAATTTATTATTCAACCCTCTCCATTTGAACTGTGTATGGTGATAACAACACAGTCAAGAGGTAGCAAAAGTTCTTTAAGGAAGTTCTATAGATTAATAAAGAATAACAGTATGACTACAGCACAATTTGAAAATCTGAGAAAATGCTTATTAATAATAGGAAAAGACAAAAGAAAAGAAATCTAGTAACAGATTAGTCGAGTCTAATCAAGACTAAATATAGAATTAACAAGGCACAAAAAAATTAAAAGGAAAAAAAAAACAAAATAGACACTTCCCAAAGGATGCAGTTACAGAGGCAAAATGTGGGAACCAACTGAATATTCAGTACATAGATGATAGAGTGATAGAGTGATGAAGGAGAGAATCTTTATAGATATGAAGAAAATCTATGCAATGCTTCAACCAATTGCCATGTGTATAACTAACCACACATCTATATTTAAATAATCCTTTAAAATATATAAATAAGGGTATTTGAAAATTACCAACATGTTTGCTGCTACTAAGTATTTATTTTTGTTCATGATAAGCAACACTGTTTTGGTTGAGTCCTAATGTGCCATTTTTTGTTTATCTAGAAGAATTATTTAGTAATTAAATAATTATTTGTGGTTGTTGTATGTTGAGTTACATTAAAATCAATAAAAATAATATAAAGGTTGTAGAGAAATTAAAATAATTGGGATCTATGATAATAGAATTTTATCATATATTTGTAGGTTTTGATCTATATTGAAAAGAAATGTATATACATTGGAAGACAAAAGTCTAAAAAGCAGAGAAGAAATCTTGAGACTTTTGGCTGCCTTTAATTAGTATCAACCACACTATTATGTTCTTTTTTTTTCTTTTATTGAAAATAGATTTCATTCTCACATAATATATCCTGATTATGTTTGACCCTCTCTTTATTCTTCCCAGTTCTACCCCACATCCCCTCCCATCTGGATCCACTCCCTTTTTCTCTCTACAATATAATAGATATCTAAGAGATAATAATAAATTATAACAAAATAAAATATAGTAAGATAGAACAAAAATGGTCACTTCTGAGTTGGACAAGACAAAATAACAGAAGGAAAAGAGCCCAAGAGAGGGCACAGGACTCAAAGATCCATTCATCCACACACTCCCATAAAAACAGTAAAATAGAAGCCATAATATAAACGCAGAAGCCCTGTTGCATATTTGAACAGGTCCTGAGCATAGTGCCTCAGCCTTTGTGAGTTCATATGAGTTTTGCCATGTTGATCGAGGACCGTATTTTCTTTCTGTCCTTCTCTGACTCCTAAACTATTTCTGCCTCCTCTTCCACAGAGTGTCCTGGACTCTGAGGGGAAGAATTTGACAGAGACACCCCACTTAGAGCTGAGTTCCAATGTCTCTTACTCCCTGCAGAATGTCTGGCTGTGGGTCTGTGTTCCCACCTGCTACAGTAGAAAACTTCTCAAATGATGGCTGAGTAAGGCACTGATCTCTGAATATAGCAGAATATCATTAGGAATCATTTAGACAAGAAGTATTTACTTTTACTGTGAGTTCAGGGACTATCTAGTCTCTGGTTCTTAGTCACCCAAACAGTATCTCCTATGGGTTTGTTATCATGGAGTTGGACTTAAATCAAATCAAGTATTGATTGGTTATTCCCACAAGTATTATGTCACCATTACCCAACCATATCTTGCAGGCAGTAAATCACAGGGTTTGTGTCTGGATTAGTGTTTGTGTTTCTGTTTTGGTAGCAAGCAGAGTACCTTCTTGTACCAAGACTGGAGTACCTAGGCTGTATATAGGCACCAGCTCAACTTCTCAATGTTCAATGAGTTGTGTAGCTATTGTCTTCACCAGCGGAGCCCTACTGTCAGTTTGTGGAGAGCAACCTATTGTCTTGGCAATAGTCTGTGTTGTTTGGGCATTCTTATGGGTCCCCTTTGTCCAACAAAATAATCAGATGTAACCCATTCCCAGTACTGGCAACTTTATTTGGTGACAAGAGATTGCCGGCTGGGACTATCTCCCCCACTATTTGGTGGGTTCACTTAGATCACCATCATATATGTTTATATTTTAAGAAACTTCTAGTGAATTAGTTTTCTATACTACCACACAAATGACTGATAAATTTAGCTGTTTCTCCTCATATTTCCTCCCTCAACCCCCTGACCTCTTCCCATCCCCATTTGATTCTATGGATGGATTGACGCCCAAATCCATCCATAGTTATCTATATTATTTTACTTTCTTAATTAGTTCCTTGTGGTATGTTAGGTACCTAAGCTCTATGGTTCTATGGATTATTGCTCTGTTATCATTGGTTTAACTGCTAAAAGCCTCACATATGTCAATACATGCCATATTTGTCTTTCTGTGTCTGGGATATATCACTTGCAATGATTTTTTTCTAGACAACTTACCTAAGTTCATGATTTCATTTACTTTTAATTTATATATTTATTGCTTCAGGTTACATCTCCATCCCAGTGTTTTCCCTCCACCCCTCGAGTCCCGCCCTTCCACCCTCTAACCTCTAACCCTTCTATCCCACTATCCCACTCCTCTGGGGTGGGGGTGTCCCTACATAACAGTCCCCGCCCCAGTTCAGCAGTCATATAAGGGCTGAGAGCCTCCTCATACACTGAGGACCTACAAGGCAGCACCTTTAGGGAAAAGTGTCTCATTGACAGGGAGAAAAAGAAAAAGAAAAAGTCTATGTCCATGTTCCTTTTGGTACACTGGTTGTAGTATAGATATCATATACTATATAGCTAAAATCTGACTATAAGTATACAGATGCCATGTTCATCCTTCTGAGTCTGGGTTGGCTCACTCAGGATGAGCTTTTCTAGCTCCATCCATTTGGCTGCAAATTGCATAATTTCATTGTTTCTGATAGATGGGTAGTATTCCACTGTGTAGATGTGCCACAGTTTTTTAATCCATTCTTTGGTTGAGGGACATCTGGGCTGTTTCCAGTTTCTAGCTATTACAAATAAGGCTGCTATGAACATAGATGAGGAAACTTCCTTGTGCTTTGGTGAGGAATCATTTGGATGTATATCAAGAAGTGGTATGGCTGAGTCCCGAGGCAAAACTATTCCAAGTTTTCTAAGATATCGCCATACTGACCTCCATAGTGGTTGCACAAGCCTGCACTTCCACCACCAATGAAGGAGGGTTCGCCTTTCTCCACACCCTCGCCAGCATGTGCTGTCCTTTGAGCTTTTCATCTTAGTTATTCTGACAGGCGTGAGATGGAATCTTAGAGTCATCTTGAGTTGCATTTCTCTGATGGTTAAGGATGCTGAGCATTTCTTCAAGTGTCTCTCAGGCTTTAGGAATTTCTCCTTTGTGAATTCTCTGTTTAGCTCTTTTCCTCATTTTTTGATTGGATTATTTGGTTTCTTGGCATTTAATTTCTGGAGTTCTTTGTAAATTTTGGATATTAGCCCTCTGTCAGATGTGGGGTTGGTTAGGATTTTTTCCCAATCTATAGGCAGATGTTTTGTTTGAATGACAGTGTCTTTTGCCTTACAGAAGCTTTTCAGTTTCATGAGGTCCCATTTATTGATTGTTGGTATTAGGTCCTGAGCTGTTGGTGTTCTGTTCAGGAAGTTGTCACCTGTGCCAATGAGTTCAAGTGTTTTTCCGACTTTCTCTTCTAGTAGATTTAATGTGTCTGGCCTTATCCTAAGGTGTTTGATCCACCTGGACTTAAGTTTTGTACAAGGTGATAAGTATGGGTCTAATTTCACTCTTTTACAAGTGGACATCCAGTAGGACCAGCACCATTTTATGAAGAGGCTGTCCTTTTTCCATTGTGCAGTTTTGGCTTCTTTGTCAAAAATTAGGTGGCCATAGGTGTGTGGGTTCAATTTCTGGGTCTTCAATTAAATTTCATTGATCCACTGGTCTGTTTCTATACTAGTACCATGCTGTTTTTATTACTATTGCTCTGTAGTACAGCTTGAAATCAGGGATGGTGATACCCCCCAGAAGTTGTTTTTTTTTTATTGTACAGGATTGATTCAGCTATTCTGTTTTTTTTTTTGTTGTTGTTCCATATGAAATTATGAATAGCTTTTTCCAGGTCTATAAAGAGTTCTGTTGGTATTTTGACAGGCATTGCATTGAATCTGTATATTGCTTTTGGTAGGATGTCCATTTTTATTATGTTGATTCTACCTATCCATGAGCATGGAAGACATTTCCATCTTCTAAAGGTCTCTTCAATTTCTTTCTTCAAGGGCTTGAAGTTCTGTGGTACAGGTCCATTACTTGCTTGGTTAGAGTTACCCCTAGGTATTTTATATTGTTTGTGGCTATTGTGAAGGGAGTTGTTTCCCTAATTTCTTTCTCAGTCCATTTATTTGTTGTATAAAGAAGGGCTTCTGATTTCTTTGAATTAATTTTGTATCCAGCCACCTTGCTGAAGCTGTTTATCAATTTCCATGGGGGGTGTATTGGCTTTCTGTTGTTTCTGTTGTTGTTTAAGACCAACTTTATTCCACAGTGATCTGATAAGATACAAGGGGTTATTTCAATTTTCTTGTATCTGTTGAGGCTATCTTTGTGTCCGACTATATGGTCAATTTTGGAGAATGTTCCGTGTGGTACTGAGAAGAAGGTGTATTCTTTTGTGTTTGGGTGAAACGTTCTATAGATATCTGTTAGGTCCATTTGGTTTAGGACCTCTGTTAGTCTGTTTCTCTGTTTGGTTTCTGTCTTGATGATCTGGTCATTGTTGTTTGTGTGGTGTTTAAGTCACCCATGACTAATATATTGGGATGGATGTGTGATTTGAATTTTAGAAGAGTTTCTTTTACAAATGTAGGTGCCTTTGTATTTGGGGCATAGTTGTTCAATATTGAGATGTCCTCTTGATGAATATTTCCTTTAAAGAGTATGTAATGCCCTTCTCTGTCTTTTCTTATTAACTTCAGTTGGAAGTCTATATATGCCGAAGATCTGTCTTCCTGCCAGAAGGGCCAGCACTAGCAAAAGAGTCTGTTAATAACCCCACAATCTGCCCATGGCTTGGACCCTGTGGAGAACAAATCTTCCTTCCACCTGGCCACCTGCCTTTCTGCCACTCTCCCTGCTCCACCTGTATCAGTCTGGAGCTGACTGGCTATGGGGGCCACTGTCTTCCAAGTTCTGGAACACTGCAGTGGAACTGCAGGGTAACCTGCTGCCGGAAGTGTATCCCGCTGCTCTGTCCAGCTGCAGAGTTTTTCCCAGTGACCACAAATCCAATAGAGGGGCCTGTATGTATGTCCAACACCCCTCTGGGGAAGCACAAATATGCCTGTGCTTTCCAAAATGCCCATGTGGACTCACTAGTCTCTGCGCCACAGCTGCTCAGATAGCTGTGGAACTGCCCAGAGAGCATCCAGCTCTCACAGCTCTGCTCCAGCTCTGCCAACTCTTAGCTAATAACCTGAGAGCCTGCATGGGATCTGAGAGCCCAGGAGGCTGATGAGTAACTCTGTCTGGGGTTCGGAGCTGCCTGCTGGGTAATGGAATGGTACTTACACTGACCCCTTCCTGATGATGATTCCCAATTCCCGGGTTCCGGGTTTTTCAGCCATTCCAGTTTCCTGTATTGAGAACCTCTTTTTATGGGGACTTAGTATACTATGAACTTACCTCTTAGAACCACCTTTAATGTGTCCCATAGGTTTGGGTATGTTGTATACTCATTTTCATCACTTGTAGAAAGTCTTTGACTTCTTTTTTACCTCCTGTCTTAACACATTTTTCAACCAATAGAATGTTGTTCAGTTTCTATAAGATTTAAGCTTTCTGTTATTTCTGTCGTTGATTATAGCTAGCTCCGGTCTGACAGGATGGTCTGACAGGTTGCAGATGTTAATTCAATGTTCTTGTATCTGTGGAGACTTGTTTTGTATAGTTATCATATTTATGTTGGCTGGATTTGTAGATAAATAATGCTTACATTTGGTTTTATCATGAAATATCTTATTTACTACATCTACTGTGACTGAAAGTTTTCCTATGTATAGAGATCTGGCTGGCATCTGTGGTTTCTTAGAGGCATAACACATCTGTCCATGTCCCTTGGCTTTTAGATTCTCCATTGTGTTGATATCAGTTGTAATTTTAATAGGTACACCTTTATATGCTATTTAGTCTTTACCCCTTAAAACTTTTAATCTTTCTTTGTCCTGTGTTTTTAGTGAATTTATTATTTTGTGCACAGGAGACTTTCATTTCTGATCCAGGTTATCTGGAATTCTGTATGCTTGTTGTACTTTGACAGGCATCTCATCCTTTGGAATAGGGAAAATTTCTTCTATGATTTTGTTGAAAATATTTTCTGAGCTCTTGACCCTGGTGTCTTCTCCTTCCTCTATTCCTATTACTCATAGATTTGATCTTTTCGTAAAGACACAGATTTCCTGCATGCTTTATTTTATGCCAGGAGTCTTTTCTCTTTATATTTTATATTTTCTTTGACTAGGATACCCATTTCTTCTATTTCATCATCAATGCCTGAGATTCTCTCTTCCTTCTCTTGCATTCTATTGGTGAAGCTTGCCTCTGTGGTTCCTGTTCAAGTTCTTAAAATATTCATTTCCAGCCAGGCGTGGTGGTGCATGCCTTTAGTCCCAGCACTCAGGAGGCAGAGGCAGGTGGATCTCTGTTAGTTTGAGGCCAGCTTGGTCCACAAAGCAAGTCCAGGACAGCCAAGGCTACACAGAGAAACCCTGTTTTGAAAAAAAAAATAATTAATTTCCAGATCTCCTTCCATTTGGGTTTTCTTCATTGACTCTATTTCCACTTTAAGGTGTTGAACTGTTTTATTCATTTCTTTCCACTGTATACACTCATAAATTATTTTAAGGGATTTATTCATTCATGCTTTAAGAACTTCTATCATATTCATAAAGTTTGTTTTAAGATCTTTTTCTTGTGCTTCAGCTATGTTTGAATATTCACAGTCTGCTGTTGAAGGGTTTCTGAGCTGTGGTGGAAACATACTATCCTGTCTGTTGCCAATTGTGTTTTTAAGCTAGCATCTAGGTATTTGGGATTGGATAGATTGCAATTCTAGGTGTTGGTATCTTGTCTTATCTTTGTTGGGTGTGTGTTTTGTTCCTCGATTTCTGCTTCTTCTCTGGATCTTAGGATAATGTAGTTTTGTGGTATTGTCTGATAAGAATTTCTTCTGGAGTTTTGATAGTTTGGCCACTGAGAGTTCCAGGTAACTGTGTTTCTGGGTATTGGAAACTGATGCTGACGAATGGAGAAGGTCTGGGGAGGAGCTGAGGAAGGAGGAAATCACCGAAAGGAGGAAAGCAGTGTGTTCGACTTGGGTCTGCTTTGTTAGCCTGCTAGGAATTGAGGAAGAGAATAAGCAGGGGCCACAGCAGAAAAATCGCTTCAAAGCTGGAGTTGAGACTAGGGGGTTGGACTTGAGGAATTGAGGGAGATGTGAGGATCTGCAGTTAGCATACTTGTTCCCTGCTCAGAGTGCCTTGTGGGTTTCCAGGAAGTACCTGCTGGAGTTGTGGGCTGCGACAAATCAATGATTAGGAGGAGGAAATTTAAGGGGGGAAGATCTGTGTGGTCCCTTGGGGATGGGTGCAGGAGGTGGGTGGAGGCTGTAGCAGATGTTCTGCTGCAGCACTGGGGATGAGGCTAGGGGATTATATTTGGAGTAGCAGAAAAAAAGGGGAAGACGTTCAGTTAGCTTACCTGCTTTTCTGGTCAGGTTGGAATAAGGGCTCCCAGGGATTGCCTGGTAGAGTTGGGGGCTGAGATAAAATAAGTAGTTTGGGGAGGAGGTGAGGATGGGTAGATCTATGAGATCCATTGGAGATGGGTACAGTGAGGTAAGGAGTCTCTAGCAGCATTCTGCTGCAAAGCCAGGATGGGATTGGGTGGGATGGGATCTGGAGGAGCATAGGAAAAGAGCCAGATATTCAGTTAGCCCATCTGCTTCCCTGGTAGCAGTGGTCTGTCTAATTTCTTCTTTTAAAAAAACGGGATCCATGTTAGTGCCACTGTATAATTAAATTATTATTGTGCTGTGAAAAAAATGGTCTCTGCTTGTATTAGAAGAGTTAAAAATCATGCCAGTTGTGTTTATTGATTACCAGTATTTTGTCTTTCGTTCCGTGTTTGTGGTTTGCGTATGGTTTGCAAAGCATAGACAGGCCATCTATCTTATAGTCTGACAGATTCACTCTGTTGAATCCTGTGAAATTTGCTAGAGTACAGAGGAGAAGCCACGTAGAAAGGAACAAATGAAGTAATCCCACTGTTATATGTAGTTTTATTCCAAGCTCCCACCCTAACAACAAAAAATTATACAATTCTTCATATACCAACTTCATACCCTACACACCAACTAATTATCTGGAGATAGTGAAGATGTACAGACAGGTTAAACGCCCAAACTTCCAAGCTCATTCTCCATCACTCTTCAAACTCTAGTCACAAATATTAGCTTGTCACTGTACTTCTGTCGAAGAGGCTTTCCATGAAGGGCTCACATAACCTTTCCTCATGATCAGGTATGAACTACAACTTTCATGAAACTCAAGAAAGCCTTTACTGACATTTATTTATATCTATTTAAAAGACTATAACTATAACTATAATAGACTATACATGGTATACAATGTAAACTATATACAATATCATAATTTCTATGTTATTATAATGAAGAAAATCGACATATAGCCTGGTGAAGACTTACTGAGTCAGTTGCCTAAAGTACAGGCATTGCAAAAGCCTTACATGTGACTTGAGCTTATACATACCATGTGCATGCTTTCATAGTCTGTTAGTTCATATGTGCAACTCTCTTGTTGTGTCTAGGAAATAATGTTCTAAAAATTTCCACCATGTCTGGATCTTACAACCTTTCTTCTACCCTCTCTTCTTCAAGATCCTTGAGTACTGAGACAGAAAAGAAGAATAGAGGAAGTAGGCACAAACTCAAACCTGCATTCAAGAAGTCATTCCGAACATGTAGTTGTTAGGAAAAGGAAGGTCAGTATTCTTTATGGGGTATATCAAGCACACCCCAGGGAAGATCTCATGCTCAGGAGTAATTGCCCAGCACAAAATGGACTCCATGTTTTTACTCTCTCTCTCTCTCTCTCTCTCTCTCTCTCTCTCTCTCTCTCTCT
>CAJQZJ010004767.1:32866-49575 GCA_907164525.1 Lophiomys imhausi
TGTGTGTGTGTGTGTGTGTGTGTGTGTGTGTGTGTTAAGAGAGAGAAAGTGCATGAACTTTAGTGGGTTGAGAATGGAAAGAGAACTGAATGATATGGAGGAAAAGAAATAATATGATGAAGAATATACTGCATGAAATTTTCAAAGAATTAAAAACTGAGAGAAAGAAAGGAAGAACAAGGGTTAGATATAATGGAATATAGCTGATCCTCCTTCCCTGCACACTCACCCAGAAGCCCTTCCAATCCTAGAGTTTGCAAGCTACATCAGAGCATCATGCCATTACACAATAATATCACAAAATATTAGCTCACTCTGGACTCTGTCTGCTCTCTGAAGTTGGGGGATAAGACTCAGTTATCTCTAAGGTTTTAGTCATGGCTTTGTCTTCCAACTTTTATTTTTTTAATTTTAACAAGCCTTGGCCTGAATTGAGCAATCTTGGCCCCTAAGCTAGCTCTTAATTCTATTACCCAAATATGACCCCATATATACATATGTCCCCTTGGACTGCCATTCTCCACGCTATGCCGATGTTCCTGGCCATGTGGAATGAGGTTCTTTTTTCTAACCCATGGTGTGTGTCCTCCTTCTTCCTGCTCCTGGCTGTAATGCATTAATCCACTGTGTAAAATGCAGGGTTCCTGTTCTAATCTCAGGAAGTTCCACCTTTCTCTGTCTTTGCCCAATCTTAGGCCTCAGCATTTTATTTAACCAATCAGAGACAATGTAAGTAACAGACAGCAAGCAGGACCAATTAATTAACACTTAGAATGCTTAACACCACCTCATCAATTCCTTCCTTTTGTCTAATAAAAAGGCTAAATTTTTTAACTTGTATAGTAAAAAAAATAATAACAAATATGAAACAATCAAGAAAACCATATATAAAAGTTAAACACATAATGTTTAGCCTATTTGTATCAGGCAATCTTGAAGAAAAAAATCATCTATCTATTTGGTGTGTCTAAAGTTCTAAATCTAAATAATTTCTATCATATCCTGTATTTATAAAACTAAAGATTTTATTTAGACTTGAAAATATCCTTTTAAATCCTAAACAACTCAAGTTCAATTGAAATTTTATAACTATTATGCCTTCAACCCCATCAAAGACATAAGAAGGGATAAAGTTATTATTTGAGTGAGAAGGAAGCATGGGAAAGCAGCTTCCCAAAAGAAATATGACAGTTTGTGGCCTAGACAGTCCCAAATATCTCTTGATATTGTTGGAGCATCATCTTAAGCCTTCTGGCCAAGCATTTTTCACAGACTAAATTGTGAGCAGGAAATAAGAAGTATTTTCCCATTCTGTCTCTGCAGAATCAGGACATTGACTTACCTGAATTTAAGCTCTGGACCATCTTTAGACTCTATATAGTGTGCTGAGAGAGCAGGGGCATTTTTGCCCAGTAGGAATTATCTCCTGATGGGAGATTTCTTTTTGATGCTCATTGTCTTCTTCCAAGTCAAATGGGAACTGTCAGGAGCTGACTGTCTTAAATCAAACAATTCTTAAAATAATAAAAACATCTTTAAATGTAATTTTCTGTATGCCTCTGAGGTTTTTGAAGACATCTATCAATTTATTTATACATCTATCTATCTATCATCTATCTTCTATCTATGAACAAACTGTATATTTTTAACCATTTACTCATTTACTATCTGTTTAAGTCTATTTTTTGATAAATTAAGGCTAGTATTTGACATGATCAGAAGCTCACCTGGCCAATCCTAAATAGATTGCAATAGCAACCCATAAAAGGATTAGAAGTAAACCTGTACTTTTAAATGATTTTTTTATAGGCACAATACCTTATATAAGTTGAAATATACATTATATGTGTCTACATATAAAATTCTATACCAATGAATCAAAATTTAACCTTAACTTTTTATCAATATACAAAATTCTATACCAATGTATCAAAAGATAACCTTATTTGAGACTGACAATAGTTTTGAGTTTCAGATCAGCCAGGATAGAAAGAAGGAGGACACATGCCATGGGTTAGAAAAAAGAACCTATTTCCACATGTCCAGGAACATCAGCATAGTGTGGAGAATAGCAGTCCAAGGGGATGTATGTATATGTGGGGTCATATTTGGATAATAGAATTAAGAGCTAGCTTAGTTGGGCCAAGATTGCTCAATTCAGGCCAAGTCTTGTTAAAATCCATGTGGTGTTTGTGTACTCATTTATAATGGCTGGTTAAGGATTAACGGCCGCCAAATCAAGTGACAATAATATAAATACTGTTAAACAATTTAATTAATTATTTCTACAAATGGCACCCAACTACAGCAATTAGAATCCATGTTTACAGCCTGAAAAGGTCCTGGTAAAAGGCAATTTCCTAGCCAAAGAGCCAAAGAGCGGGAAGCCAAACCCGAATACATTTCAAAGGTGCATCCCTCTTAACAAAAGCTACTGCCTAGCAGCAAAGGTGTAAAGCTTAGCTCTCCGTACCTACTAAAAACCTGACAGCCTTCTAAACAGGGCTTGAGAGTGGAATTAGCCACCTATGTTATAAATGGAGGAATTCATAATGTCTTAATATATTTGGATTCCAATTGAGTTTGTCTCTTTCAGCATGCAAATGATTTTTACCCTGACAATTGTGGTTCTGTTTATCTTTTTTGAGGAAGTTCAGACTAGGATAGGCTTAAAGGAAAGAATTTACAGATGGAATGATAAATTACCAGCTGTGACAATGGGGAGAGGAAGGAGGCCTTTCCCAATATATAAGACAAAATTGATGACAGCTGGATCTCAGAGCTCTCTGGCTTCTAGGTGCTTGTCAAGAGTCTCTGGTAAAGGCCCACCAAGGAATTACAGTCAAAACTAGAATCCTAGGAATAATGAACAAAACTTTAATTGCATCATGGGATAGCATAGTTAGACATGCCAAGGCTTTTGGAATGTTGTTTCTTTGCTTGATTTTTGTTTAGATGTCTTTGATTTCCCCTATATCGGGAGGTACAAAGGATTTTTGTCTGGTTTGGCATTGCTAAAACATAAGAGATTTTTGAAGATTTTGGGCAGATTTCGAGTTGTCACTACAGTTCAAAGTTGCTCTCTGGGTTACAGAGTTACTAATATCTGAGATTTAAGTGAAATATTTGAGCAGGGTGATACTGGCACACACCCTTAATCCCATCACACTAGAGGAAGAAACAGGCATATCTCTGAATTCTAGACCAGCCTGGTTTAAACAATGAAGTCAGGGCAGGATCCCTGCTGATTAGATAAGGCTGCTTACTAAAGACAGTTTAGAATTCAAAAACGACATTTTTCCTTGATGTTAATTTTAATAATGTCCTTACTGATCTAATGGATAAATACACATAATCTTAAATTTACATGAAGAGAAAGGGGTTACAAGTCAGTCTCTTTAGTTGTGCAGCTCCCATTTCAGAACTGGTTTCAAGAGGCATTCTGCCCCTAAAAGAGATATGTTAATTGCTGGGTGTGGTACAAACCTTTAATCCCAGCACTTGGGAGGCAGAGACAGGCTAAACTCTGTGAGTTTAAGGATAGCCTGGTCCACAAAGTGAGTCCAGGACAAGGATACACAGAGAAATCATGTCTCAAAAAACAAAAACAAAAAAGGAGAGAAAGAGATATATTCTGTTAATCAATGTAAGGACCCAGAGATAGACTGGGGAAGAACAGTCTTCCATCTTTTAAGAGTTGCCTTGTAAGAAAAATCCACTTCAATAATCACTCCTATCCCTAGACCTTAGGCGCACTGTAGAAGATGTTCCTATGCCATCATAACTCAGGAAATTAAGAGTATTAGAAACTCTGTTATCAGAACCCAGAGTCAAATAACAAATAGCAGGAAAGGGGGGGAAATGCTCTTATCTTCAAGATCATTCAGGATATTAGAGCTTTGGGAGCACTATATCAGGAGTTTAAACCAGAGGCAAATATCCCTTTCTTATAAAGCCATGTTGCATCTTAGTTACCATCAATAGCTTCAAAGGTGCATTAGCTGATGTGTGTTTACTGAGAGAACATGAAAAGGATTGTGCTTACAGTTCTAAGAATTCTCTGAGAAACTTCCATGTTAGAATCCAAGCTTTGATAACAGCTTCACACTGAAAAATGCACCACACAGAGATGCTATTTGTCTCTTTTGTATCCTAACTCTGCCTTTTTGTGTTCTGAATTTATGAAAAATTCTCAAGTGTATATATAATATAATATGTTTTCCCCCTGTGTACTGCACATGCTATTACACTGAATATGATACTAAAATAAAAGCAAGGCCAGGCAAGACATACTGAAAAATATGTCTTTCTCTTCACATTTATTTCAGTTTTTTTTTTTTTTTTTTGGTTTTTCGAGACAGGGTTTCTCTGTTATTTCAGTTTTGAACAAGAAATGTGACTCTGTTCCTTCATAAGGCAAGGCCACTGAGTCTGGTCACAAATAAATTCAGATCTGCATTATTTATGGATGCCTAAACCACAACTTCACCGATTAAGACATGGGTTTTAGATTAACTTGACGCCAAGTGCAAGGTGATGCCAGATATCTGTAATGTGAATTGAAGCATTCCTTGCTTCACATTCAATTTGAACTTTGATGGCAATTTTGGGGGATTCGATCAAGGCTTGTACCTGAATTGTGAGCTGTGGTGACGGGCACATTTCCTGATTTATTTCAATTTGGTATGTAATAACTCAGTTTCACTGGTAATGGCATCTCAAGGTGGAAACCATAAACCTGGAGCATGAAAGAATTACGCGGAAAGAAATATGAGCCTCGTTTTCTGACCTGAGGGTCAGAGAGTGGACATGGAAGAAAATAAAATCTCAAGGAGATTTCTACTTTGAAGAAAGGTTGAGAGAGAGAGAGAATGTATGGGGAAAAGAATTAGGACTTACTCTATTTTTAATTATTTTTACTTATTTTTACTTAATATTTTTAATTATTTTTACTTATTTTACTTATTTTTAATTAAAATTGACATTATTCTGTGTTTGTATACAGTATGTACATCTGTGTGTCCATGGTTCGTGTGTGTGTGTGTGTGTGTGTGTGTGTGTGTATGGGTGTATGTTAAATGGGGGCACTCCTCCTATGAATGCATGTAGAGCTAGAACCCTTCTTGCACTTGGTTTTCTCTCCTATGTGTGTGCTTAAGGCTGGCTGGCTCACAAGCCCCTAAACATTAACCTATCTCACTCTCCCATCTCACTGTAGGAATGCCAGGATTACAGATATACGGAACTGCATCTGGCACTTCACATGGGTTCCAAAGAATTACTGGATGATTTTTTCATCTTCACTTGTTATTAAACTCAAAATTACAAATAGGAAAGCACATATAGTTTTAGGGAGAGTCAGTCTGCATGCATCTTACTTACACATATGTTGGTGTGGCTTTTAAAACAGAACAGGCCATTGTTATCTGTAACTCCCCATGAAAGAAGTATATTCTGAAGATGTTTTGTGTTAATACATGTGTTTTGTCTGTGTTTAAGTATTGCATGTCCTCAAAAATTATACATATCTATGATTGTGAATGCTTTCTCAAATTGCTCACTATTGTGAATAATAATAAAAAATTAATTATCATGATATAAAAGAAGTGTGTTTAAATTTTAATAGGTATGAGCTCTTGAGAAATATTCTACCTACAGAAATGGAGATAATCAGAGTTATTTTGTGGATTAAATTATGTATTATATATAATTATAGTAAAAATCACTAAGCATTGTGCTTGATACATGTTAAGTTGCTTAGTATGTTGCAATACATTTATACGATGAAAATTTTTAACAACATTTATTTATTAATTCAAGTTACATCTCAATCACAGTCTGTTCCTCCTCTCCTCCAAGTCACATCCTCCCACCCTCTACTTCCTCTCCTATCTATCCTTCTACTCCAGTATGGGGTGGCATACATCAGCCTTCTCAGTTCATCAGTCCTATGGGGGCTAAGAGCTTCCTCTTGTTCCAAGGCCCAATATGGCAGCTCAGCTAAGGTAAAGTGTCCCACTAACCAGGAACAAAGTCCATCACTGAGACTGGCCTGCCCCCTTTCCTAAAGGATCTATATAACAACAAAGTTGCCTGTCCTGTATATTTGTATGTGGGGGGTAGTCTAGTCTAAGCTTCTTTCTTTTCTTTTCTTTTTTTTTTTTTTTTTGGTTAATGTTTCACTCTATGTAAACCTCTAGGGGCATAGATTGGTTGGTTCTATTGATCTTCATGTGTTGATCTTGACCCCTCCAGGAGTCTCTCTATTCCTCCTGTCTCTTATATAGGGCTCCCAGAGCTCCATATAGTGTTTGACTGTGTGTCTCAGCATTTGCTTTGTTATGTTACTGGGTGGCATTTCTTAAAAGATACTTATGCTGTGTTGCTGTTCCTTGGGGACTGTGGATTGTAGGATCATTATCCAGTACTATATGTCTAAAATCCAATTATAAGTGAATATATGCCATGTGTATCTTTCTGGGTTTGGGTTAGGTCATTCAGGATGAGCTTTTGTACTTCCATCCATTTGGTTGAAAATTGCATGATTTACTTGTTTCTAATACCTGAGTAGTATTCCATTATGTAAATGTACTACAGGGTTTTTTGTTGTTGTTGTTGTTTGTTTGGTTGGTTTTTTTATCCATGCTTTGGTTGAAGGACATCTGGGTTGTTTCCAGTTTCTAGCTCTTATAAATAGCTGCTATGAGCATACTTGAGGCAATATCCTAGCAATTTGGTGAAGAATCTTTTAGATATATACCCAGGAGTGGTATAGCTAGGTTGTGAGGTAGAGCTATTCCATGTTTTCTGAGATATCGTCAGATTGATTTCCAAAGTAGTTGTACAAGTTTGCACTCCACCGGCAATTATTTCTCTTTCTCCATATCCTCACCAGCATGTGCTATCACTTGAGTTTTTGATCTGAGGCATTCTGACAGTTGTGAGATAGAATCTAGAGTGATTTTCATTTATATTTTGCTGATGACTAAGGATGTTGGGCATTTCTTCAAATATCTCTCAGCCTTTAGAAGTTGCTCTTTTGTGCATTCTCAGTTTAGCTTTGTAACCCATTTTTTTTTAATTGGATTATTTGGTTTCTTGGTGTTTACTTTCTTGAGTTCTTTTGAAATTTTGGGTATTAGCCCTTGGTGTGATGTGGAGTTGGTGAAGATCTTTTCCCAATCTAAAGGCTGCTGTTTTGGTCTAAGTACAGTGTCCTTTGTCTTACAGAAAATCTTCAGTTTCATAAGGTCCCATTTATTGATCATTGGTCTTAGAGCCTGAGTTATTGGTATGCTCTTCAGGAAGTTGTCACCTGTGCCAATGAGTTTGATGCTTTTCCCCACTTTCTACGCTATTAGCTATTAGATTAAGTGTGTCTGGATTTATGCTTAGGTCTTGATCTACTTGGACTTAAGTTTTGGCAAGGTGATAACTATGAGTCTATTTGTATCCTTCTTCATGTTGACATCCAGTTAGGCCGGCATCATTTTTTGAAGATCCTATCGTTTTTCCATAGTATGGTTTTGGGTTCTTTGTCAAAATTTGTTACCTTAGGTGTGTGGGTTTATTTCTGGATCATCAAATCCATTCCACTGATCAACTGGTCTGTTTCTATGCCAATACCATGCTGTTTTTTAGTACTATTGTTCTGTAGTATAGCTTAAAATCACGGATGGTGATACTTCCAGATGTTTTTATTTTATTGTACAGGATTGATTTAGCTATTCAGAGTTTTTGTTATTACATATGAAGTTGAGAACTATTTTTTCAAGGTCTATAAATAATTGTCTTGGTATTTTGATAGTAATTGCATTGAATCTATACATTGTTTTTATTAGGATGGCCATTTTTATTATGTTGATCCTACGTGTCCATGAGCATGGGACATCTTTCCATCTTCTTTTATTTATTTATTTTTTATTTCTTCAAGTTACATCTCAGTCACAATCCCTTCCCTACTCCCCCATACTATTCCACCCTTCCACCCCCTTCCCCTTCAACCCCCCAATTTTCTATCCTTTTTTTTCTTTAGCCTAAGGTAGATCATTTTCCCCCAACAACTCCCCACTTCAGTCCAACAAATGATTCTCTCTTCTATAACAATAAATACAACACAAACAACAGAAAGCAAATAGGCCAAAACGATGAGGGTTATATGGCTTAGCATACGTTCTGAATGTCCAGTCCATATGCAACTGGCTCCTGACTTTAACATTCTATTATCTAACCATTTCCATGAGTTTAAAGTTCTATATCTAACTTAGCTTTCATAATAAATTGCATCACAATTTTAAAAACATCTTCTTAGGTCCAGAACACCCTCTTGATTCCTAAACAACTCAAAATTTAACTATGAGACTCTAGCTATCTATTCTTCAACCACCTCAGAGACCTGAGAGGGATAAATATATCTGATTATATAGGAAGGGCAGGGCCCACAGCTTTCACAACTAAGAAATGACAAACCAGTGGCTGCCTGGAAAGTTCCCATTTTCTCTCCATACATTACAACATCAATCTTTAGCCATTTGGCCCCATTTGTCTGACAGACATCGATTGTAGAGCAGGAATTATGAAGGACTTACCTACCCTGTCTTGGCAGAGCTAGGCTGTCGACTTACCTGCTTCCAAGTTTTGTCCTTTTTGGACAGCAGTCTATCTACAGTTGAAGCAAGGGGTTTTTCTTGCCAAGAGATAGGCTTGCCACTAATTCAACCAACCATCTCACACTAGAGATTCTTCAATGTTCATCTTCTACTTGGAGTAGAATAGGGAGTGCTGTCAGGAGCTGACATGTCTCATTATCAAAAAATCTTAATTTAAGAAAACATCTTTGAATGCCATATTCTGCAGGTCTCTTGGGGTTTTTGAAGATGCCCTATCTATCTCTTATATTTAGATAAGCAAATGTTGCTTGTCTTAACAACTTGATTTCTGAGTAGCTTGGAAAATAACTGTGATAGACTGTCATAGTAACTAACAAAATGACATGCTTCCATGACTATGAGTTTGCATTTCTTAATTATCCTAAACAATTTATGACAGTTGGTATCAAAAGGCCAAAACTTCATATTTCATTTTTAAGCATTACTAGGTACACTACCTTTAAGAAGTGTTACCCTTAATTTTGTATCACTACACAAAGATCAATACCAATGTGGCCAAATATTCTCTTAATTTTGTATCAATATACAAAGATCATTACCTATGTAGCCCAATACAATCTTAATTTTGCATCAATATACAAGGGTCTATACAATTGTGGCCAGGTATAATCTTAATTTTGTATCAATATACAAAGATCAATACTGATGTAGTCCAATACAATCTTAATTTTTCATTAATATACAATGATCAATACCAATTTAGCCAAATATAATATTAATTTTGTATCAATATACAAAGGTATAAGGGCATATTCAATAATCTGTCCTTTTTTCTTGATCTTTCTTATACTATATCTGTGTCCCATTTTTTCTCAAGTCTATTCACTCCTACATAGGACAGAAAGAAGGATATAAAAAAGAAAAAGAGAGAAGTCCCTGGGTCTAACCTCCAAAACCCATTGAACAAGACCATTTAACAGCTTGTAGTCTCTTTCCCTAAATAACAAAATTTTTCTGTTATCCATCAAATAACCAAAGGGGGGGGAGGGACACCCCCCACCTTCTGTGCATGGGGCGTCACTCTCTTAAAATGACTTCTTGCTGATTTGGGATGTAGTAAACCTGTTTGGGGTCCAAATAAGAATGGAAAAATAGTTTAAAATGTTAATAGAATCATTTGATGTTCAGTCCTTTTGTGCTCAGCTATTTAGATATTCTAAGAAGTTTGTAGACAGAAGCTGATCTTCAAGGCTTTACTGAAGTTGTGACTGGAACAGTCTTTGGAGCTGAACGATCTTAGCGATTTTGAGTTGTTGTGGTTGTAGACTTTTGAGGAAACAGCTATTGAGGCAGTATGGACCATTCCTCTTCTCTGGTGTCTGATCTGTTTTCTGCTGAGGTTTCCGTTGTCCAGTTGTCCCTAAATTCCTTGAATGGGTGCTTTAAATCTCCTGAAAAGATAAGAACAGAGCCCTGCCTTAATCCTGTGGGACATTTTTCCTGGAGCAAATTTGGTTTTTTGACAATATATAAAGTATCATCTTTCAATCTGGATTAAAGAAGAAATTATTTTGTTATTTTGGAGCTAAACAAATCTTTAGTGTATATATTTTGAGATCTCAAAGGACAATTTGTTTACATTGAGCATACCTTTTGTAAGTAGCTTTTAAACTTAAGTCCTTCCAAATCCTATGTGCCTGTCTCTGCATTCTAAGTATTAGGATCAAAGACCTGTGGTTTCCAACTGACAGGATTAAAGGTGTGCTCTACCACCCCTGGATCAAAGTTTTTCTCTATTTAGAGCTTGTTTTATATCAGGCTGACCTTGAGCTCTGAGACCTGCCTGTTTCTATCTCTAGTGTGTTGGGATTAAGGGTGTGCACCATCACCACCCTGCTCCTTATAACTCTAGAATTTATAAGACAACTAACTCTATAGTGATCCTCCTGTCTCAGCTAGGTGCACGCCTCAGCCCAGCCACCCATGGCACTGCTGTAGCATGCTGCTTGAACTCCCATGGGTCCACATTTTCTATATAGGTGGAAGGTCCACATGTGATGTGTGGGACCCAGTAGACTAGGGAGTGATTCTGTGTGGGATCTGAATCCGCCACTGCCCCCGGGACAGACCCCCCCCATAGTGAGCCCTGCTGCCGCTGTTGCTAAGACTTCCACGGGTCCACAACTTTTTCTAGATAGCTATAAGGTACGCGTGGGATGTGGGATGCCTAGTAGGCTGGTGAGTGATCCCATGTTGGGTCTGAATCTGCCCACTGGGTATTAGAGTCGATCTTACCAGGTGTCTATCCTGATGGGAGTTCCTGATTCCAGCATTCAGTGGATTCCATGTCCGAGAGAGGTGGGGGGAAAGCCTTGCCCAGGGACTTTTAATAGTCCCTTGGGAACTGGGTGAGACCTCGGCAGGTCTATTGTACAGTGTCCTACAACTCTGTGCTTTTATGGCTGTTTTTCCCCAAGTTCAAAATGTATCCGAGCGGGCCGCTGACATCTTGGATCCCCCCCATCTTTCCATCTTCTGATAGTTTCTTCAATTTCTTTCTTCAAAGACTTGAAATTATTGTCATATAGGTCTTTCACTTGTTTGGTTAAGGTTAACCCTAGGTATTTTATTACATGTGACTATTGTGAAGGTTGTTGTTTCCCTAATTCCTTTCTCAGCACATTTATCTTTTGAATAAAGAAGGGCTTCTGTTTTTTGTTGTTGTTGTTGTTTTGTTTTGTTTTTTAATTAATTTTGTATTCAGATATCTTGCTGAAGGTGTTTATCAGTTGTAGGAGTTCTCTGGTGGAATTTTTGGGGTCACTTATGTATACTATCGTATCATCTGCAAAATGGGGGTACTTTGACTTCTTCCTTTCCAATTTGTATCCCCTTGATCTCCTTTAGTTGCCTTATTGCTCTGACAAGAACTTCAAGTACTATGTTGAAGAGATATGGAGAGAATGGGCATCCTTGCCTTGTTCTTGATTTTAGGGATAATGCATTTAATTTCTTTCCATTTAATTTGATGTTGGCCATAGGCTTGCTGTATATTGCCTTTGTTACATTTATTTATGAGCCTTGTACCCAGTCTCTCCAAGACTTTTAGCATAAAGGGGTGTTGGATTTTGTCAAATGCTTTTTCAGCATCTTGTGAGATGATCAGGTGGAGTTTTTCATGCAGCTTGTTTATGTGTGGATTAGGTTGATAGATTTTCATATGTTGGACCATCCCTGCATTCCTGGGATGAAGCCTACTTGATCATGGTGTATGATACTTTTGATGTGTTCTTGGATTCTGTCTGCAAGTATTTTCTTGAGTATTTTAGCATTTATGTTCATGAGGTAAATTGGTCAGAAACTCTCTTTCTTTGTTGGGTCTTTGTGAGGTTTACGTATCAGGGTGACTGTGGCCTCATAGAATGAGTTGGCAATGTTCCTTCTGTTTCTATTTCATGGGAGAGTTTCAAGAATATTGGTATTAGCTCTTCTTTGAAGTTCTGGTAGAATTCTATGCTGAAACCATCTGGTCTTGGGCTTTTTTAGGTTGGGAGATTTTAATGACTATTTCTATATCCTTAGGGGTTATAAGACTGTTTAATTTGTTTACTTGATCTTGATTTAAGTTTGGTAGATAGAATCTCTCAAGAAAATTGCTCATTTCACTTATGTTTTCCAATTTTGTGGAGTACAGATTTTTGAAGCAAGACATAAAGTTTCTCTGAGTTTCCTCAATGTCTGTTGTTATTTCTCCCTTTTCATTTCTGATTTTCTTGATTTGGATATTTTTGCTCTGCATTTTACTCAGTTTGGCTAAGGGTTTGTCTATTTTATTGATTTTCTCAAAGAACCAAATCTTAGTTTTATGGATTTTTTGTATTGTTCTTTTTTTCTCTAAGTTATTAATTTAACCCCTGGTTTTGATGATTTCCTGCTATCTCCTCCTCTTGGGAGCACTTTTTGTTTGTTTGTTTGTTTTTTGTTTTGTTTTGTTTTGTTTTTTTTCTTTTTTTGCTACGCTTTCCATTGTGATATTAAGTTGCTAATATGAGGTGTTTCCATTTTTGTTTTGAAGGCACTTAACGCTATGAACTTTCCTCTTAGCACTGCTATCATTGTGTCCCATAGGTTTTGTTATGTTAAGCTTTGTTTTTCATTGAATTTAGTAAATTTTTGATTTTCTTCTTTATTTGTTCCCTTACACAGTGGTCATTGAGTAGAGAGTTGTTTCATTTCCATGAATGTGTAAGCCCTTTTTTATTTCTGTTGTTATTTAGGCCAGTTTTAAACCATAGTGATCTGATAAGATACAAGGGGTTACTTCAATTTTCTTATATTGGTTGAGGCTTGTTTTATGACCAACTATACGGTAAATTTTGGGTAAGGTTCCATGAGGTACTGAGAAGAAGGTATATTCTTTTGTGTTTGGGTAAACTGTTCTGTAGATATCTGTTAGGTCCGTATAGATTCATGACCTCTGTTAATCTCACTATTTCTGTTTTCTGTCTTGATGATCTGTTCATTGTTGAAGTCTCCTACTATTAATGTGTGAGGATCAATGTGTTTAAACTTTAAACTTTTCCAGTCTTTCTTTTACAAATGTGAGTGTCCTTCTATTTGGGACATAAATATTCAGTATTGAAGTGTCATTTTAATGAATTTTTCCTTTGATTAGTATATATCATCCTTGATTAATTTCCCCCTATTCTCCTCCAAGTAGAAGATTAATTTCACTTGAAAGCTTATTTTATTTGATATTAGCATAGCTACTACAGCTTACTTCCTGGGACCATTTGCTTGGAAAACCTTCTACCAGCCCTTTACTCTGAGGTAATGTCTATCTTTGTTGGTGAGGTGCATTTCTTCTATGCAGCAAAATGATGGGTCTTGTTCATGTATCCATTCTGTAAGTTTGTCTTTTTATTAGATAGTTGAGTTCATTTTTGTTGAGGGATATTAAAGACCATAGATTGTTATTTCCTGTTATTTTGATGTAGGTGGTGTTAGTGTGTTTGTGTGTTTCTTTTGATTTACCTGCAGTGGAGCTATTAGTTTCCTGTTTTTTTCTTGGGTTTAGTTATCTTCTCTAAGTTGGAATTTTCCTGCTAGGATCTTCTGTAGAACTGGATTTGTGTCTAGACAATGTTTTAATTTGATTTTGAGGTAGAATGTCGTGTTTTCTCTATCTATAGTGATTGAAAGTTTTGTTGGGTAAGGTAGTTTGGATTGTCACCTGTGTTGAGCTTGTAGGATATCTGCCCATACCTTTCTGGCTTTTAAAGTTTCTGAGAAGTCAGTATAATTCTGACAGTCTGCCACTATATGTTACTTGAACTTTTTCTCTTATAGCTTTTAATATTCTTTTTTGTTGTTGTTGTTGTTGTTCTGTACATTTTGAGTTCCATAAAATTGTTATATGGCATGAAGAATTTCTTTTCTTGTCTCATCTATTTGGTGTTCTGTATGCCTCTTGGACATTTATAGACATCTTTTTCTTTAGGCTTGGAAAATTTTCATCTATGATTTTGTTTAAAATGTTTCCTGGACCTTGGAGTCAAGAGTCTTTTCTTTCATCTATGCCTATAATTCTTAGGTTCCATTTTTTTATTGAGTCCTTGATTTCTTGGATGTAATGGGTGAGAAATTTTTAAATTTCTCATTTTCTTTGGTTGTTGTGTTGATTTCTTCAATTGAGTCTTCCACACCTGAGATTCTGTCTACCATTTCTTGTACCCTATTGTTGATATTCATGTCTGCAGTTCCTGTTCTTTTTCCTTGGTTTTCCACTTCCATGATTGTCTCTACTTGTTTATTCTTTATTGTTTCCATTTCCAATTTCAGGTCTTCAACTGTTTTATACATTTCCGTCTCCAAATGATTGTTTTTTCTTGCAATTCTTTAATGGCTTTGTCCCTTTCTCTCTCTTGTTTGACTGAGTTTTCTTGGAGGTCTTTAATGGAATTCTCCATTGCTTTTATCTATTGAATTGTGATTTCTTTAAATTCTTTAAGGGATTCATTTTCTTATTTTAAGATCTCTATCATTTTCATAAGTATTGAATCTCTATCATTGTCATAATTTTCATGTGTTTCAGCTGTGGTAAGATGATCAGAGCTTGCTGTATTAGTATGGCTGAATTTTGTTGGTCATATTTCCCTGACTTTTGTTGGTTTTGTTCTTTTGCTGACCTTTAGCCATCTGGTTGTCCTTAGCAATTATTCCTGGTGTCTTCTGGACTTGGTGCAAAGGAAGGAACTGTGGTGTGGAGGCCATTTAATCTTGGTGGTCTGTAGCTCTCCACAAGGTGGGTGGGGGGTCGTGTTGGGGCTAGATCTCAATGGGCCTCCCACATCTCACCCCTTCCTTCTGTGTCCCAACTGGTTACTCAGGTCATGGATTGGGGTGGGATGTTTTATTCCCACCTGCAGGATGTTAAGATCCAGGGGTCTTTCTAGTGAGGTCCCTGGGGGTCTGCAGACCACATACTTTAGTCTAGAGCTATTGTTCCCTGCAGCTCAAGAATCAGGTTCGTGGTCATGGTCTTCCCAAGTAGCTCCTAGGTGATCTAAGGTGAACCTGTGCCTCTCAGCCAGAAGCCCTGTGACCAGTGCAGCCTGTGTCACTTAGGCCCAGAACTGCTTCATTGCTCCAGAGCCAGAACTCTCAAAGGTGTGGACTGAGTACTCAAAAGGGAGATCTGATATGGAGACCACAACCTGTCTGCAGCACTTGGACTCAGGAAAGTTCAGCTGCCTTTTAGCTCGAACACCCAGCAGTTTGCCTGATCTTTCCATCCCTGTGGCTCTGCTGGCCCTCTTTTAGGTGCAAGAATGATTGTGTAGAAGCTAGGGACTCAGGAAGCCGGAGAGAACCTATGTCTGGAGGTTGAAGGTGCCCGATAGGGTCCTGAATTGATCAGACATGCAGGCTCTTCCACTGTGGCAGGAAGTGCCCCCGTTCCTGTGGCCACTAAGCTCTTCCAAGTGTCTGTAAGTCTGGCACAGGAACCTTTATTGTCCCTGGCCTTTCTAGGAGAGCCCAGATAGTCATGCACCTCTCAGACTGCCATTCCACAGGAGTGTCTCTCTGAGGTGGTCCTGCCAGTCCTCTTGTAGCTCAGATTGTGTCCATGCCAGTAGCCATCATCTCGGTACCCTCAAGAGATTATATTCATCCCCATGGCTCTGTTGGTCCCTTTTTTGGGGTACTTGAATGATTACATGGATGCTGGGGCTCAGGAAGCTGGTGAGGACCTCTTTCTGAAGTTTGTAGCCTTCAGCTTGGGTCCCGGATCACTCAGACCCAAGGGCTTTTCTATGTATGAAGCACTCCTGCTTCCATGTCTGGCCATTCTGTTTCTCTGAGTTTACTGAAGTCTAGCACATGTTTACTGGGAGAGCCCTCACAGGTTTGTCCCTCTCAGATTGCTGCTCACCACGAGTATATCTCTGTGATAGTTTAGCTAGTTTCCCCTTGCTCAGAATGTGTCCTGGTTAGTCATGATGAAATGTTTTAAGCAGAGACTTTCAAGTTAAAAGGCTGTACTTTTCTTTATTTTGATATTTTT
Organism: Lophiomys imhausi; assembly: GCA_907164525.1. Taxonomy (NCBI): domain Eukaryota; kingdom Metazoa; phylum Chordata; class Mammalia; order Rodentia; family Muridae; genus Lophiomys; species Lophiomys imhausi. The sequence continues at coordinate 49,043 of CAJQZJ010004767.1, forward strand.
ATTTAAAATAAATATCATTTTTCTTTTACTTTTTCCCATCATACAATGACACCGTGTTTAAAAAATGATTTATTATATATTTATACTTCACATATAATATATTGTACACTTTAGAAAATGTAACATTCACTTATATGTGCCTCATTGTCTAGAGGAAGCATACAGAAGACTGTGTTACTAAATTACAACTATATGTCCTTACACACATAGTTTCATTTATTCTGACTTTAATGATCACCAATTTTGAAATGCTTTAGTCCTTTGTTTGTACTGCAGCTGCTGATACTTCCACCAGTCATGAGATAATATCTTCTTTTATGAGTAGTTTTCACTAATCTTGTAAACACAAATTGCTCAGTGTTTTTATTGCCACTTTTGAGTATTGTGACAAGCATAGGAAGCACTTTGTCAGTTCAAATATAACCTTAATTTTTTGTTAACTTCTTTTTTAAAAATTTATTTATTTGTTTATTTTACATTCCAATTGCAACCCTCCTCCTACCCACCCACTTCCTCCATACCATCCCCTAATC
>CAJQZJ010004767.1:49585-112127 GCA_907164525.1 Lophiomys imhausi
GGCTTTAATTATTTTCCAAATGGATGGTCACTTATTTCAAAGTTATATCCGAATCCTTCTCCCGTGAATTATCACCAGGAACTATAGTAGATACCTGTACACATATGGTTTCTCTCCAGGGCTTTCTGTTTAGCCACTAATATTAAAATATTTTTCTTATTTTTTAATATGCCTGGTTGATTTGCTATAAGTGGCACCAGGTTACTTAGAAATAATTATTCTGAGCCAATGATGCACATATATGTCACCTTTAGACTAATAGAGGAAAAGAGGGAGGGGAATCACTGAGTCATACACCCTAGATGCAAGTAAGCCCAATCCTCCCTACAGTCACCAGGGACCATTCCTGGAGCCCCTTCTGTATTTAGGAAGTCTTTTGAACACTTTCCAATAAACTATCTTCATTTTACTGTGACCTATTTTCTTGCCTTCAAATGCTTTAGTAACCCCCCAAAAAACAAACAAACAACAACAAAAAAAAAACCTACCTGCTAGCCAGGATGAGGACATTTCAGATTCAAACCATATCATAAAGATTTCCAGCCAATGGTATTTCTGAAATCAATTATTTATTTATTTATCTATTTATTTTGGCAAAATAGACTGTATAAAAGATACTTGTTTATCTTTTACAATAGCCAAGAGTTTCTGTCCATCACTAAGGTATTTGTAAATGTAATTAATTTTGCTGTCAACCCTGTTAACTAATTTTTCTTCCTTCAAGTTTTATTAACACAAATGTCAGGTTGCATGCACTCTTTTGAGTGCTACTGTTTTTATATTCTCCAATTTGGATCCTATGATATTTATTATGTTAAAAAAAAGGCTTCTAAGGTCCAATGAAGCAGAATGGCTCCTCAAAAAGCATGGCAGGATAGATGTTATGCACTTGATTAAAGAGCATCACATTAGCCAGGCGTGATGGTGCACACCTTTGATGCCATCTCTTGGGAGGCAGAGGTAAGTGGATTTCTGTGAGTTTGAGACCAGCTTGGTCTACAAAGCAAGTGCAGGACAGCCAGGGCTATGTAGAAACCAAAAATAAAAAATAAGTCATCACTTTATGATTGCTACAGTAAAACACACAGCCTACTTTAATGGATAAACAGGAGCTTAAAAGTAATAGGCAAGGATTCCTGTCAATTTTAGTACACTCAATTTTTTTCCTAAAATGAAAAGTTAATTACATCATATTTTTATAAAGCAAGCATGAATATTCTGCCAGAAGTGTTGTGGCAATAACTCACTGGAAGTGGTCCAGTTTAAGCAGAAATTCAATACACTAATAGGAGAGGAAGAATGTATTAGTGTCATATAAGATACCACTTCCATATAAAAACTGGAAGCCAATAGATCTTTAGACAAAGACCTTGCAGCAGTTAGTTCTGTAGTTCAGGAAAGCCTGCATACCATTGTGGGGCTCACATAAAAAAGGAGGTTGGAATGAAAGTGTTGGAGTTCTCTTCACAGCAAAAAATGTGAGAATGTCAAAGATACCATTGCTGCACTTGTGTTGTGAGAACATAGCTGTTCTTACACTTCATAATTTTTGCCAGTTTAATATCAAGTCTATTGTGATTCTGCCTCATTTGAGTGAAAGACCACTTCTTTTGGAATAGTAGAAAGGGCAATGAAAGAATAGACTGCAGTGAACTCTTGTTGCTTGAGTCCTTTAGCATATTTAAAAAATCAGTGATGTGCCATGAGCCAATAAAAAATATATACCCATCAGTAGGTTATTTGTAGGAGTATTTATTCATATGTAAGAAGTAAGTTCAATATTTTCAAGAACCATGTCCCTTGGAAGAGGATATGAAGATAACAGAAATATTGTTAATTTTCTGTTTATAATTTAGTAAGAATTAAAATATAAAATGCATAGAAAATAGTAGTACTAAGTTAACAAATTATATATTCAAAACATTTTCCCAAAACTATATTGGGAAAATAGTTCAGATGACCTTTTTCCACCAAATTTTTAATGTAAATTGATATTTGTCAGAAATTCTCTACTGTTTCTTCTGAACAAAATAAATCTCCCTGTTTCATAGTTGAGTACAGTACTACTTCTCTTAGTAATGTTACCATAAAAGAAACATGCATTAAGTTTTATTACATGGCAAGTCCATAAAATTGTCTCAATATAGTACAAACAATCTGAATCCATACTGTTTGTGAGGAATTCTCATTAAAAATTAAAAATTCTAATAAAAAATTAGTGACTTCCTATAAATAAACACAAAAAATTAGTGACTTCAAAGATTGATTTCTTAAAAAATACATGCCATATTGTTATATCAATCACCAACAATTATTTGTAATGATTTCTTTAAAGTAATAGTAAATTACAGGCATATTTGAATATGCCTATAATATTTTTGAAAGTTTATTTTTCAAAATAAATTATAGTAACATTAGAATAATGTTCCTTCTGATTTTAATTTGTAACAAGGAAAGTATATAAACTTAAGGTAATTAGAGTATTTTCCTAATATTTTATTCTCAGTTTACACATGGGAAAACAACTGATGAATTTAGCATGTCAGTAGCTTTTATAACAATACATGGTTTTTAAAAAAATCTTCATAGATAAATATGAATGGGATCTGTGCTATAATCTATAAAAATAGAAACAACATTATCTATAATTGAATAGAATGCAATCCTGATTTTGTCTTATGCAAAAACCGAGGCTTTAAAATTCATTAATGAAGCCAGGCATGGTAGTGCACGCCTTCAATACCATCTCAGGAGGCAGAGGCAGGTGGAACTCTATGAGTTCGAGGCCAGCCTGGACTACAAACTGGTCGAGAAACCTTGTCTCAAAAAAAAAAAATCATTAATGATTGTGAAGCTCCAGAAGTGTTGGTTTTGATGATTTATCCAGTATAACAACCTGTCAGTTTACCATTAATCAGAAGATGTGTTTACACAGAAACGATGGTTAATGAATCTATAGTTGGAATAATTCGTGAAAAGGGGCTGAGGAGTAATGGAAATATTGGTCATTGTGTTCAGTCAGAACATTGAAATATTGAGAGCAAAACCAAAACAAAACAATGAATATGTATTCTTTATATCCTAGAATCTTAAAACAAGTAAATATTTTATGTCATTCACTGTTGGAAAGAATGGACTTTCCAGAAATTTCATTGAGTAGTCCTAGTGGTTCACAGCCTCTGTCATGACCTCATTCCCCACTTGACTTTGGTAATTTAATCTGTTTCTGTTGGGTGCATGGGGCTAAATTGTAGCTCTTCTTGGAAAATCTTCATTAGCATATCAGGAAATCTACTTCCCTTTTATGCTTGGTTGGACAATCTGGATCTGGCCTGTATATTCATGGAACCACTTATCACATGTCTGAAGTACAATATATACAAAGTGCTGCTTTTCATTTAATTTCTGATTATGGTTGGTCTTGGGAGGACAACTTTGAGCAAACAACATGGTTAATTTGTCAATCTTTCTTAACAGAATTCCTTTAGCATAGTAATTTTTATCACCTGTAATTTTGGGGATGGTCTACTATGTCACTTCCTTCCTAAGTATCAAAAACGTGGTTCAAAGTCCTTTTTTTATATGATATAAAATATGGTGCCTACTGGCAAACTATTGTTAAGTATACCTGAATCTACTTATCTACTTTACACTGAAAAAAAAATTTTTTTTGGGGGGGGGGGGGATTGTAAAAATTATCCTGGATATGGAAAGAATAATTTAATGTGCACTGTTAGTTCTTCAGAGTTGTCTTAATTATGTAGTAGAGGTAAGAATTGCATGATGCACTCACAAGTAATTATACTGGTTAGTATTTTTCCTGCATTGACTACTTTCTGGTTGTTGGATTTCAGACATTTTCCTTGCCTTTCAAAAAAAGCTGTAATTATAATGTTAAAAGAAGTATGAGATTCTTGTACCCAATTTTGAGTTTCCAAAAGACTAAATAGATTGAACACTGGAATTAGCATTAAAAATGAGAACATCCTTCACTTGCTTATTTTCTAAATAAACTACTACATGCTTAAGACTATGAAATCCTCAAGGTCATTCATCATGTAATACATAAGTCCTACTTCAAAACCTATCTAACTTTTTATTAGCTCCCAGTAACAGAGTCTGGGAACAGCTTTACTTACAGGAATAGGGTCCCAAAGGATCTTACTGAGAACTTTATGGTTCTCCTGAAAGTTTACAGTTCTAAAATGCTCAGTTATCACATGACTGAGCAATTATTTCTAAGAATACATGAGCAAGTAAGCTGCAGCAATCTCAAGACTAGATATTGTCTTTAGAAAAAAATATGAGTGTACAATCATGTTAGCATCTCCGATAGATCAACAGCATGGCTTCACAGCACAGTCTCTGGAAATGAAGAAACACCTAGAGCACTGTCTTGTAGATTGAGTCCCTGCCTGCATTTTTAAGAGACTGCCTTTGAAGCAAGCCCCCTGATTTACATGCCTGTGCGAATCTTCCCCACTCTCCCCAGTCTCCATCCTGAACAAGCAACAGAATTTTTAGAGCTGGAGGCTTCCATTATGCCATAGATTCATTCTCAGGGGATTCAGATTGCAGGTCTGAAAATTCAAGAAAGAAACGAAGAGAGTGAACAAGTAGAATCTCTCTCAGAGACCCACATTCAGTCCAAAAGTTATTGATGTGATGTGGTCTATTCATAGAAGTCATGGGAGTGCTTCAGAGGACACATGTAAAAACAATAACCCAGGTAAGTGGAAATGCCACTCAAACTGGGTTTTTTTTGTTTTGTTTTGTTTTGTTTTGTTTTTTTTTTTACGTGAGTAAACTGTTTCTTCAATTTTATGTCCCTACCATGAATGCAGAAAATGTCTTGATTCAAGCAATACCTTTATGGAATCATTTCATCTGTAAACATGGAAAACTGATCTCTAACCGTGCTGGAAATCAGTGTGGAGAACCATCAAGAAGTTAAATATAAATCTACCGTAAGAACCATCTATACCACTATTTGGCATAAGCCCAAAGGACTCAACATCTCACTCCACAGATACTTTGTGTGCAGTGATCTTTGCTTCTATTTATGATATTTGAGACATGGAAATGACCTAAACACCTTTCAATTAATGAATGGATAATGAAAATGTAGTGTATATACACAATGGGATACCATTTAGCTGTAATGAAAACTGAAATCATAAAATTTGCAGGTAAATGGATGGATCACAGGATATTACACAGAGTGAGCTAATACAGACCCAGAAACAAAACCACTACATCCTTTATTTTATTTGTTGATCCTTAGATGTGACTCTATAAGCTGAAGTAACCACAGACACTAAAATATGAATCTATTATTGCAAGTAGAGAGCCAGGTATGTTTCTTCATCATATGGTAGCTCCTAAAGAACCTCTGTGGTGTTTTCCATGGTGATTGCTCCCATTTTTATTCACACCAGCAGAGCATCAGCTTGACTTTCTCTCTGAATCATTGCCAGCAGTGAGCATTTGATAATGTGATGGCCATTCTGTCTAGAGGAAGATGGAATCTCAGTGGAGTATTGATTTGTTTTTCCCTGTTAGCTAACAATACAGATCATCCTCTCAGAGTTGTAGGGTATCTGTATTCTTTGAAAAGTATCTTTACCCTTCATTTGCCCAGTTAATGATTAGATGAGTTATTCTTTTTGATTTTCAGTTTTTGAGATTGTGTAAACACTATATATTAATACTTTGTCAGAAGAATAACTGGCAAATATTTTTCTTTGATTACATCTAAGGGCAATGGCATCCTTTGAGTTTATTTATTCACTGTTCTTTTCTTCCTTTGCTGTCATAGACCTTAAAAAAAAAAAAAGAAAAGCAAAAAACCTCAATTTAGGGATTGGAGAAATGGTTTAGCAGTTAAGAACACTTGTTGCTCTAGCAGAGGACCTGGGTTTGTTTCCTAACATCTACATGGCAGCATATAGCCACCTGTAACTACATGGTGGCTCATAGTCATCTGTACCTCAAGTTCTAGCAGAATACCCATTGCTTTCTGAGCTCTGGGCACACCAGGCACTAACTGTGGTGCACAGATATACATGTGGGCAAAATTTTTATTCACATAAATTAAGTAAACTTACAAAAATATTCTCAACTTCATATGGAAAAAAAACAGAATAGCTAAAACCATCCTGTAGACTAAAATAACATCTAGAGGTATCACATCCCTGATTTCAAGCTGTACCACAAAGCAATGGTAATAAAATCAGTGTGATACTGGCATAGAAACAGACCAGTTGATCAGTGGAAGCAAATTGAAGGCCCAGAAATAAACCTTCACACCTACAGTCACTTAATTTTTGTCAAAGAAACAAAAAACATACAAGGAAAAAAAAGCATCTTCAAAAAATGGTGCTTGTCTAACTGGATGTCAACATGTAGAATAATGCAAATTGACTCATATTTATCAACCTGCTCAAAACTCAACTCCAAGTGGATCAAAGACCTCAACATAAAACGAGACACACTAAATCTAATAGAAAGAAAGTGGGGGGAAAGCCTCAAACTCATTGGTTCAGGAGATAACTTCCTGAAGAGAACACCAGTAGCTCAGGCTCTAAGACCAAAAATCCATAAATGGACCCTTATCAAACTGAAGAGATTCTGTAAGGCAAAGGACACTGTCATTGGAACAAAATGTCAGCCTACAGATTGGGAAAAGATCTTCACCAACCCCACATCCAACAGAGGCCTAATATTCAAGATATATAAAAAGCTCAAGAAATTATACATCCAGAAACAAATAATCCAATAAAAAGTATGTAGTACAGAGCTAAACAGAGAATTTACAAAAGGGGAATCTCTAATGACAAAGAGACACTTGAAGAAATGCTCAACATCCTTAGTCATCAGGAAAATGCAATTCAAAATAACTCTGAGTTTCCATCTCACACCCATCAGAATGGCTAAGATCAAAAACTCAAGAGACAGCACATACTGACAAAGATGTAGAGAAAGGGCAACACTTCTCCATTGCTGGTGGGAGTACAAACTTGTACTTTAGAAATCAATCTGGTAATTTCTCAGAAAATTGGAAATAGTTCAACCTCAAGATCCCAGCCATATCACTCCTGAGCCTATATCCAAAGATTGTCAACCAAACCACAAGGACATCTGCTCAACTATGCTCACAGCAGCTTTTTTCATAAAAGCCAGAAACTGGAAAAAAAAAAAACACACAGATGTCCTTCAAATGAAGAATGGACAAAAATACTGTGGTACATTTACACAATGGAATACTACTCAGCTATCAGAAACTAGGAAATCATGCAATTTGTAACCAAATGGATTGAACTAGAAAAACTCATCCTGAGTAAGCTAATCTGGACCCAGAAAGATTCACATGGTATATATTTACATATAAGTGGATATTAGTCATATTGTACAGGACAAACATCCTACAACCCACAGACCCAAAGAGACAGGAACCTAACATAACTATCCTATGAAAAACTATAGCCAGCAATGGGTCATGGACTCTGATGCCTGTTAGTGAAACATCATGCCCTAGCTGGGTGGCCATATCAGGCCCCAATACAAGGGGAACCTCTTCACCCTCATGTGGCTGAAGAACTGAGGGGGGGTTGATAAGTGTGGGCTTCCCTCATCTGAGGAGAACAAGAAGACAGAGATGAGGAAGAGGGAGGGAGGGTGTGACCAAAAGGGTAGAAAGGTTGGGGCTGTGATGGAGATATAACTTGAAAAAAATAATTAATTTTTTTTGTGTTTATTTATTGCTTCAGGTTACATCTCCATTACAGTATCCTCTTTCCACCCCTCCCAGTTCCTCCTTCCCACCATCTACCCCCATCTCTTCCATCCTGTTCCTCCAGAGTGCAGTGTCCCTACATATCAGTCCCCAAATTTTGAAAACATGATGCCAGCCTCTGCATTAATTATTTGCATTATTATATGAGTTACTGGAGTCTAATAAATAAGTATTTATTTTAACAATTTGCTCAGAAACAATGGGAGTGTCATCTTCATATTAAAATTTCTGTGGATAACTACAAAGCAATTCTCAACTTCAGAGAATTTAATGCTTATATAAAATATATGTTTGACATATATTTCACTTTCCACTAAAGCATCTGTCTCTTTTTTTCTTTACAGAAAAATATTTTGTTATATGATTGTTTATATTCTTCAGACTTAGTAAAATACAAAAGTGTACTTAATTATTATAATTTCTGTTCTCCACCTGGGGATTTTTGAGTCTCCTTCTTATCCTGAGTAAGCTAATCTGGACCCAGAAAGATTCACATGGTTAGGTTCCTGTTGAGTAGTACAGACCAATTTCCATTTCACACTGTCTTTCAAGCCAGGTTTGTCTCATTGTATTTTATAATCGCTCAGGTTTTACATTGGGAAATGGTTCCACATAAGGGCTATTATGTCCTTTTCAGTTCTGTGCATTAGGAGATACAGGGTGTCATTTCACCTCATTATAAGTGATAATGACTTGGCCATGTTGTTAAGTACTGTGCACCAGTTTTCTATTCTAAAAGAGTCATATATTCCTACTTCTTAAAATTAAGAGCTTTACTGATATCTAATTCTAATAAAAAATAGCTTATTAGCTGAGTGAAATTCTGTATATTACTATTGTCACTGTGGTGTTATCAACATTAGAAAATTACAGTTACAGAATGAACCACGGTACTTCCTTACAGGCACTTTTTACTCTGCGCCCTTGATTCCATTTATATATGTCACGAATATTACAACTTTGACCAAATTTTCATGTTACTGTACATTTTATGAGTGTTATGTAGTGAAATCAATATTTTGCTAATACTGATATTTAAAGGCATTCTGCACAGAGAGGAATTTATTTCAATATGTGCTTGTATACGTATAATTTCATTTTTAGTTATATGTGTGTGTGTAAAATATGTGTACATATATGCATATTTCTTTCAAATACTATCAAATTTTATTGACATCTCTATTTTTAAAAGGCTAAAACTGCCACATTCATTAATGATATAATCTTTGTGATGTACTAAAATGCTTGTCCTTATTTTAATTTACTTCTGAAGTTTTATACTGCTGTAATAGTCGACTATTCATTTAGGCCACAGTAGTATTTTGATTAATTAGAGGAATTATACAATGTTTGATGCCTGGTAATTATTGCCTATTTGCTGTCTGTTTCAGTCGCTTGTCTTTACTGTGGTAAAGTATCCTGACAAAAGAAACTACAGGAAGAAGCAATCTCTCTCAACTTACTATTCAAAGCAGCAGGAGCTCCAGGCATCTGGTCGCATTTCCTCTACCATCAGAAAAAAAAAAAAAAAAAAGAGGATAATGCTGCTGCTGATCAGCTATCTTTTTCTTTTTTATGCAACCCAGCACCCAAGCCCAGGGAAAGGTGCTATTGACTTTCAGGGTAGGCCTAACCACTTCAATTAACCTAACAAAAATAACACCTCACAAACATTCCCTGAGGCTAATCCAATATAAACAATCCCTTAGAGGTGTTCTTGCTTCCTACTAAATGGTTTCAGATGCTATCAAAATGACAACAACATTAACCATTACTCTTACAGTTTATCTCAAGGCCTTCTTACTAATTTCCTTTTTGTTCTCTCACATGATATTTAATAATGTCCATCAATTTTCAAAGAGGTGTAGGGCTATTATATTTATGTCGAGAGCGCAGTTTGGTCATCCAAATCCCAACACCTCCTTCTCTATGGAAGGGAGTCGTGTGACCAGGTGACGGCACTCGCCACCCAATAGGGTCAAATGGAATACAATTAGGCAGGCTGGTTTTTATGATATTTATTATACTAAATTACAACTTATACTAAATGAAATATCTCTACTTCTACAGGATCAGAATAAGCTGCATCAATCAAACAGAAACACTTAATGGTCGTTAAAGCTAGAATAACTAATATTACAATATATAACCAACACATCCTACATTTATATTAATATTCCCACATCACACATCATACGACCTGTCCGAAGACCTTGGCTCTCCTGTTCCCCTGCGTCGATGTTCAGGGCAAAGCCCCAGTTCTAGTCTCAGTTCAAGGCCTGAGTGAATGGGCAAGGGATAGAGAGAGAAGTCTCAGCACAAGGTCTGAGGAAGGGGCATAGACCTAAGATAGAGACAGAAGCAGGACGTCAGTGACAAGACTGATCGCCACTTACTGCTTGTCTCCTTTGGTTTTTATACTTTCATTTTAGCTTAATTATAATATCCGCATAAGGCGGGCTAATTATTCTAATTACTACGTCCTCCACATATGGTGGCACTCACTATCTTCTTATCTGGCTCCTACAGCTGGGCCTCAGCTGGGCTGTGGCTGACAGCTGCTTACAGGCTCTCTATTCCTAAACTCCTGGCAGCCATTTTCTGACTGCTTACAGGCTCCTTACATTTATTAATTAGAGTTGATTAATTTGAGTGATATATTATGATAACTCCTGGTTTTGCTTCTTAATTAAGAGAATTACATAGATCTACAAGCATGGTCTAAGACATTAATCCAACCTTGTACTTGGCCTTGAGAGTGGCCTTGAGTGTCACACATGTGGACATCAATCTACAATTAAGGTGCACAGTAGAAGGCAGATTCTCTCCTTTTGTGGAATCTTGAAGCTGGAAAATAGTAATATTAATGAATGAGCACATGTGTTGGACATGAAGTCTTTGGAAAGTAAAAGGATAGACATTTTGATCAATGAAATTCAGAATTGAGGACTGTAAGGAGCCTGTAAACAGCCATAGAAAATGTTAGTAAATAAGTTGAAGTGAAAATTAAATGCACTGAAGTGATGTAATAATGCTTTAAGATAACCAGAAGGCTGTCAGAGGTCAGATAACCCAGGACTGACAGCTGCTTATCAGCCCGGGCAGAACCCAAAAACTAGACGTTTCCACTCAGGGAGTTACCCTGAGGAAATGGGCATAAATATGAGCACAGAATTATAATAGCGCACACATGGATCCTACAGTTTGCTGTGGATTGCCACTGGTCTCCACTTTGACAGAAAATTCCCGAATGTCAGAGAAAAGCCCTCAACACCTCAGCAATGACCACACCACTGCCACTAGAGACTGACACCCAGGAGAGACTGATGGGAGAGAGACCAGACATGAGATAATACAGCCAAGCCCACTTACTGCTTCCTGGTCAAGCTCCCACTATTACAACAAAGAAGGCAACCACATCTGAGCCCCTTACCTGCGGACCCTAAGCCTAAAGATCAGGTTCAGTATGTGGCTATGTTAGGATTAAATTTGGGACTTACTGGAAATGGGATTGCTGTATTCATTTGCATTTATTATTGTTTATGTTTAATTGGAGTAAATACTAAATACTAAAACCTCACCAACTCTGTCTCTCATATGATTCCCTTAGCCTTCTCTCCCTGGGATCATAGGGGAGTTCTGTGTGCTCTTGACAAGGACCAAGGAAGGCTATGATCAATAAAAGTTAACTTCACAGAAACAGCTATTTTTGTTAATGAAACAAAAATTTTGCAAAGACAAAGTATGCAAAATTATTTCTCTGTCTTATAAGCATTTACAATGTGTGAAGCATTTTTAATTTTAGTCATTTATAAAAACAATGGACTGCTCTGCTGCCTCTTCAAAACTTTTTTGAGTTCATCAAATAAGTTTCAGGAAGAAAATGCAAAACAAACAACAACAACAACAAAAAAACCCACTGAATTTATTTTTTCAGAAATAAGATGAAAAATCTAAGACTTTATACAATATCCTGTTAATTATCAACATTTTTAGCTTCACTTCTCATTATTTTCTTTTTGTTTACACCATCCCTACAACTAACACATATAGCAGACTGCCATAGACAGAAACATTTTACTGTGATCATCCATAGAATAAATAGTGCTATCATTTCTCATTACACTATCTGAAGCTTTCACTTTAATCCAAGTGCTTGGAGCAATTGTTAATCCTGAGATTTGCCTGAGAAAATTTCCACCATTTTGGGCCAAATTTAAAGCAAACTGTATTAAATATTAAGTACTGACCAAGAGATGGACTTTGATCAGGACCATTCTCTGGAATTTCCCAGCAAGACTGTCCCAGAGCCTACAGGTTGCAGGGGTTTATAAGGACAATCTTATAGGCCCCAATGTTTTCCCATGAAGCATTGTGATTTTCCAAGAACTACAACTCCCATCATTCCAGCAAATTACCTGGTCCCTGGGCAGGTGAGGCTTACAGTTTAATTTTGGCCATTACACAACCAAGTAGAATAATAGAATAAGGTGGCCTTTCAGGAGGATGACCTCTGGTAATCTCTCTCTCTGCTTCTTGTAATATATATATATATATACATAATGTGTGTGTATATATTATATATTATATATGCCACTTCCATATATGTATATGTTTATATATATGTTATATATATATATAACCCATATATATATTTACTGATGGAGATTTTATTTTCACTATTATTCCTTGTTTTAAGTAGAAATGATAGTGATAAAGTTGTCTCCTCTCAGTTGAAATTACCAGTATGGTGTCTGTGAAATGGTGGTCAAGGAAGGACCAGATAGAGTCAGTTACTCCTGCATGAACCCTAGAGTAACACTACTGAACATTAAAAAAAAAACTTGCAGACTGAAGCAAAGTATGGCAGCAAAAGTGTAGGAAAATCTGAAAAAATGGTTGCTAAAATAATCATTGTGCTCAATGATTCATTAGACAATGATTAATAAAGATATTCACATACATTCTGTTGTCTTTATTTTAATTTTCTTGCCACTCACTTGGGTAGAAAAAATGTCAACAAAGCATTATTGTAAAAAGAATTGGCTTTCCTTGGTTAAAAAAAAAAGACAAGCCAAATATTTTCCAAGGATTTGTAAAAACATATTTCTTCCATCTAAGGAAAAAATAAACCTTGGAATGGCCAGTAGCAGTATGATGTTTTTTTGCTTGCAAAGCTACATTTAAACAGTTATTAATAATCACATTGGCTTCCAGGAGCCAGATGATGTAGATCACCCATATGGTAAGAGGAGTTTTAAAGAAAGACAAGTTAGAGAAAGGGAACTTAAATTAGAAGGTATCCATGGTGACAGTGGTAGGTTACGATATACAATTTTGGGAGTGGTAGCCATGAAATTTATCTCTTGTGGGACAATTTTGATGGAAGTTTTATGTTAAAATATTGAGAACAAGAATTATAGGCAGAAATAATACCCACAGGGCCTACTGTGTCTCTATTTGGCTGATTGTGGTTGAGTGTTTTGGTTTGGCCTTTTTAATATTGTTGTTTTTGTTGTTGACTTTGTTTAATTTCATGATATCACTTGTACCCAAAGATGGCTGAAAATTCACTGTGTACTCCAGGTGGCCTCACATTCAAAGCAATCCCCCTTCTTAAATCTTCCAAGCACTGGTATTAAAGACATGAGTCACGATTCCTGGCTTGGTGCAACATTTTGAGAGCAGTAAATAATAGCATATTGAGGGGTATAATGACAGAGGGAGACAATCAGAGGTATATAAGTCTGGGCAGAAGAATTTTGGTAGCAAGGACATACAATGTGGTAGCAGTTGAGAATCATCGTCTTCTGGGTTATGTGTCCCAATCACTGTTAGATACTCTTAGCTCCACACCATGATTAAGTAATCTCAGATCCATTCTCCATAGTGTTGTGGGTGGTTTCCATCAGGGCTCACTTCTAGAAAAACTTTGTTAAATACTTGAAAACTTCTTTCACCACAAAAATTCAGCTGTGCCTGCCTGGAACTTTTCATCACAGGGCAACTAATGACTAGTATGTGCAATGTACTAAAAATCATCTCCCATGCTTCCTTCTATGACTGATGATCCAGAGCTTTCTTGGGTCATCATAGAAAGTGGTCTGGAAGTATGAAGACCAGGAATGGAATTCCTGGTTCTGCAGCATTAGAGGCCCCACTGTGGTAAGTATAGTGTTGTAATGTGAGCATCCCCCAATTGTGTGTAAATGTATAGTTCATATGCTGTGTAATATGTGTAATATTGCAGCTCTGGTGTTAGGACTTTCATCCATTGTGTCTGAGTAGAAGGAGATATACGAGTACATACAGCATTCCCTACACTGGAGATGTGTGGGTAATGTTGGGTACTGAATATAGCTGAGGAAAAAGGAAAATGGAACTCCAGTGTCATCCAAATTCCAACTCAAGGCAAATCCATTACAATGCTAAAGAGAAATTTTGCTAGATATAAAAGGAAAGTTATTAAAAGACCAAGACTGGTAGGTGACTATGAGAAGAACAAATCTTTACAGCAAACTTGTTTCTTGTCTAAAGAAACCCCCAAACTGGGTTCTGAATGGAATGGATATCAAACCCAGGATGTTTGCTAGTCCAATAGACTCTTCTGAGAAGAGGACCCAAAGAAACTATACCTTATACCACAAATAGGGCTTCTTTGCTGGTGTGATTAGTTTAAAAACCTGGAAATGTAGAAGTTATTTTAGAAGGCTTTCTCAGATCCAACAATTGTTTAAATTCCTATATCTGGAAGGGGATTTCTCAGAGATGGAGGCAATGAGAAGATGACATAGAGAGAAACTCAAAGATGATGTATTGTGGATAGCACTTACTCATTAGTCACACAAGAAAACTATTCATTTCTTCCTTATTGGTTCTATCTATTTTGCTTTATAATATTAAAGTTGCTATGTAAGGATACAGTCAGTGAATTCTGACCAGCCTATTGGATCATACATGCAACTATGGCTTCAGTTCTCAATATCTATGGCCAGTTTCTTAAATCCCTGACTTTCTTCCTCTTCTCTCTTTCTTCCTTTATTTTCTTTCCTTCTTTCTTGAAACATTTATTTGTTATACCATACTATGTTTAATTCACAAATCTATGTTATTTTATTGTTTGATAAGTCTTTGGAAAGTCTAGGAAAAAATCTCTGAAAGTGTGTCTGAGTTTGTTTCAAGAAAAGTATAAGTGAGGAGAGAAAACCAACCCAGGATGTTGGCAGCAACATTCCATGGACTGGGACCCAGAGTGAATAAAAAGGGAATGTGAAAATCCAGATGAGAACCAATATTTATCTGCCTCTGCTTTCTAAGTGTGGTGGCAATGAGACTGGTGCCTCAAACGCCTGATGTCATTGTTTCCTGACCAGGGGAAATTATATGTATGGTTCCTAAAACCATGAGCCAAAATAAATTTTCATGTCCTTAAATTGCTTCTGTCAGGTATTTTGCCACATCAAGAAAAACAGTCATTAACTATTTTACAATTAATTAAAAAAGAAACTCATGGAAAATGAAGTGGAAAAGAATTCCAGCGCGTTATTTACATGATATTAAAATTTTAAGTCTTTTCCTTTGGAGTTTAAAATTATGTCAGTGCAATATTTGTGTCAACATTCTCTTTTTTACTTCTCTCTGCCAAGATCAAGAAGATGTAGGAAAGATGAGAAGGAATATAAAAGCAGGAGTATAAGAAGGAATATAGTGAAATGCTATCTTCAGGACATGACATAGATAACACACTCATTACCTAACAGCCATTATGGTGACTTCAGACCTATAGAGGATCTGTCAGCTAACAGTCAGACATAGATGAAGAAAATGGTTTCTAGGCCCTACTCCTTAATGAGGAACTATTTATTGTCTTCCATGAGAAGGAGAATAATTCTTTTTTGAAGGTGTTCTCACAATAGGTTTCCTAGTCTCTAGTGAGTTGTCCTACAATACTCATAAACATATAGGCAGAACTAATTGGAGTTATAGGTTGAACTGCTTCACTCACAAACTTACACCAGCTATGGCTGCCTGCCTAAGACCTGCAGAAGATCAATCTTATCAACATTCTAGCACAGGAAAGAGCTCATTATCCCTCATCCCTGAGGTGTTATGAGTATTCTTCTGGTGGATGGAAGACAGTTTTCTTCTATGGTGTGGTTTTTGATTTGCCAACAGTGCTCCTATGGATAGGTCCACATTAAACATATTGATAACATAAATTGTAGTGAATGGGTAACTAAATAAAACTCATTTAAAATTTTTAAAACAAGACAAGAAATTGAGGGAGTAGAAAGGTAGGAATGGATCTGGGAGCAATCAAAGGAAGTAGTTGGAGGTAACATGTTTAAAATATAATGTATAAATTGCCAAAGAATTAATGAAAAAAAGATATGATGTTGTGAGAGGGACATGTTGGAGAAAACAGGTGGGAAGTTGGAATAAGGAATGGAAAGTACATATGATCATATTTCATTGTCTACCTGTATGAATTCCCAAGAATAAATAATTAAAAGTCATCTGCCAATTATAACAATATTTATTAGGAATAATTACATTGCTCCGTATTTATTGATTGTTCACACACCTCTAAAATGAAGGCTTTCTAAATATATAGAATGATTTTCATATAACACAAACATTACATTGGATATAATTTTTAGCAATGAAGAGATGTCTCCTTGGCTTTTAGTGGTTACCATTGCTTGGATTTAGTCTGCTGCTACCATTTTATTTTGCAGATTCAGCTTTTTCCCCTATTTGCGTGCTTTCATATAATTTCTCTGGTTTATTAACAATGTATTTACTATTTACAGGAAAGTCATTATCCGTTTATGTATTTCTCATTAACCTCTCAAATGGAAAAATAATTTATACTTAAACCACAAATGAAGGGAAGGAAATTAAGAGGGAGACAAGCTAGTGTATGGGCTTGATGGAATCAGTGTGTATTCTACAGATTAGTAGGTTCAGGGGTTCATCAGTAAACTGGCCCATCTTCACATCATAAACCAATAGGATAAATAACTCAGTCTGGGAGGCATATGGAGAGTCCTACCTCCTTTTCATAGTAATAGTATAGAAGGCTGTTTAAGGGTTAGCAAGAATCTTAGGCTACACAAAAATACATCAATCTGTCATTTCTATATGCATATGAGCATCTTAAGGTCTTTTCTAATCAAAATTATAGAACTGTATAAATAATCCAAGTTATGATAGATATGTGAATGCCAGGAAATCATTGAATAATGAACTTACCCTACCTGACTTTGTAAGCTGGTTTTTGTTTTGTTTGTTTTTATTTGTTTTTGTTTTTTTTTTTTTTTTTTTTTGTCCTAGGACTAAATAAATCCAGAACTTTATGCTCATGTTCACTCTCTCAGAAATGTGCCATAATCAGGTGTGCTATTTTCCCTTATCAATAATTCTTTCTATACCTCACTCTCAGAATAGAAACACACAGATCTTTTGGCTTAAACAGTCTTTTAATCCCCTTAAACATTCTTTGTTAGTTTTCTTTTCTGTCCCTCCCCATGTAAAGCCAAGTAATTTTATTGCTTTCAAGAATGCAAGGATAATTTTATAAGGCATAAATACATCACTCAGCAAGAGGCCCAGTGCTTATGCATCATGAAAATAGAATATACAACATTTTTGTAAGAATACATTTGTCAAAAAAAGAAAGAATACATTTGTCTAAGAATCAGCTCAGCCCAAGAGAAACACAATGAAATATTTGAAAAAATAGTGTCTCTCAACACAAAAGAGTAAGCAGAAAACACCTTTTGTTGTAAATGCTATGAAAGTAATATTTAAGTATATAATGGTTAATTATTATGCAGCTGCTATAAACCATGTCACAGATCACCTTATTCTCTAGAATGGTTTCCTTTGTATGCAATCTCAGAAAGAAGAAACAAAAATGACAGTGAATATTCAGCTGATAATTCTGGCTCAGTCACTTTGATTCAAATATTTTTCCTCTCCAGAAATGGCACACTGGAGTGAAGAAAGAATCATGGACTGCCAGTGAGGACTGCATCAGGGAAAATGGATGGAAACACTAGCAATTGATTACTCCTCTCCCAAATATAATTCAGAAGAAACTAGCACAGCTTTGCTTTAGCAGAACATCGCAGTTTCTTATGAGAAAGGCAGTGTGCACACAACAGCAAGAATTTTTCATAAATCATGTCTAACCCAGGTTATACAGTTCTGTGCTTGCTCAGTCTCCAACCAAGGTCTTAGGTACAGATGAGCAAATTGTGTGTTGAAATGAAGTTTTGCTGCCTAGTTTATGGTTGACTCTGACTTTATTCTTCTGTTGAAGGTTCTTGTCATAGGGGACCTCTTAGCTAGACTTTTTCATGTGTCCCTTCTCCATTTAATGTCTCTGCTTTGCTCCTTGTCTGGGACACCAATGCTGGTTGTGTAAGAACTCAAAAGTAATTCTTTTCTGTCTCTTCACCGCAGTGGTACTCTTAGCTTCTTGAGATATGTATTGTGAGGTCAGGGAGAAGCCTCCTGGAGCAAGAATGGGGTTGAGGTGTGTCCAAACCCTGGAAATTTTATCCTTAGATAGGCAGGAATAGGATTGCTTCCCCAGTACTCCTGATCTTCATGTCTCTGAGCACTGAGTCCAGTACCTCCACTTTTGTCCCCCTGTAAGAGGTCATGTAATCCAGTAGCCAGTTTAAACTTCCTGTCCCCTTATGAGGTCATGTCCAGCAGCACTAAGAATTCTTCCTTGTGCAAATGAGGCATTCCCAGCTCCCTGACCCTGGCCAATGCTGTACACTCACCTACTTTCAAATGGTTTGTTTCCCCATTAAATGAGATATATCACTGAAGAGCATGAGAGTCTATTCTGAGAGTGGTCAAAACTGCCTGAGGTCTCTTCTGCGGTGGGGAAAGCAGAGCCTGAATGGTAACTTATAACCCTACATTAAGATCTACAACCTGAAAAAGCACACCTATGTTCTTTGTACAATATAAAAAGTTTGCTTTCTTGAGTTTTTATTATCATTTTTCTCTTAGCACTTGTTAAGCTACACTGAACCCTTCATTGGTGGGAAACTATTTAAATGTCTTTACCCAACCATAGTGCTGTGCCCTAATTATAGCCTTTCTAAGCATGAAAAATTAGAATCTAGAACAAACATTATGGACAATGAGTTTCATAATTAAAAATGACTTCATTGACTATTTAGCAACCTACCACTGTACAGAGATAGAAATCCAACCATAGTCAACACAGACAAATCCATCATGGTAAAGTAGACTGACATTTAGATTGTTTTTTTTTTTTGCTGTGACCATGGAAACCTGAACCTGCTTTTCTAAAATAAAGGCTACATTCCCTATTTTAATTCTCAATTTAATTTGAGCTGGAAGCACAGATGGTAGCAAAAGATGGCAAAAATGAGCCAGAAAGAGCAAGGAAGCATTGAATTTATCTGTTCATTTCCCAGTAAAACTATCCAAGAGACCATGTGGTATCTCTTGAGAGTGAGTTAAATCCCAGACAATACATAAACTCCATGGACTACTGCCAGAAGATCCCCAAACAGAAGCCAAAATAGTTTAGATCAACTAACTATTTAAACAAATAACAAATATATTCAAATATATAGCAGCTGAAACATAAAACAGTCTTAGAGAACCCAACTTTTCCTTGTTCTAATTTTAAATTCAATATGTTAGTTTGGGTCTAATTGGGGAATGACAATTAATATAGGTCTGGTTGTGTCTCCATCACTTGTATTATGAACAAAAGTAATTGACAACAGTTCAACATGGAAAATAAAACTTGATATTGTCTCTCCATATCTGTAGAAAAAGAGGAATAGGGAGAGACTTTTATCCCTAAGGCAAATGAAGTCTGTAGTAAACCATTGTAGGAATAAATCAAGGAGTCAAGAACTCTGTGTCCCTTGGTAGCCTGGCACACATTTGCCATCAACTTCTCCCTACAAAGGAGCTTTGACCGAATCTTCCATGCTCAGGGTGGGATAGTAATTTTGTCAAGTAGTTCTCTGGTAGTGTTAATAACAAAAGCATGGAACAAATTATCTGCCTGATACTTTAGGTGGTTCTGAAGAGGTATATAAAAGCAGCCTTTTATCAAATGCATATAGTGCTGGGTCTTATTGAGAATGGTTCCAGCAACAGCTTAACATGAAACTGAATGTTTGCAGATCATATTCATTGGTTTGTAAAACACATTTAAATTTAATTATGAGAACACTATATTTTGTTTATATTATATATGTATTTCAGCATAAAATTGAGTTCAAAAGTGGAAAAATGTTGACTTAATTATAAAGACCATTTTACAGGAAGGTGTTCATGTACTTAATGGGGATTTGAAAGTAATTTCTCTGCTTTATTTTATTTTTTTAAGACTGGGTGTATCTATGACAATCTGGATGCCTTGACATTTACTATGTAGACAAGACTGGCCTTGCCCTCAAAGAGATTGACCTGCCTCTGCATCTTAAGTGTTACCATTAAAGGCATGTGCCATTAGACCTGTTCAAATGTAGTTTCTTACCCAGGTAACAAAAAACAGTGAAAAGCTAATGGTTTTATATTTTTAAATATTATTTTTGGTGAACATTTCCAGAATTATATAATATGATCTATCTCCTTACATATCTGCAGGTATATAGGAGAGAAATCAAAACAGATATTTAGCAACTAAAATCACCAAGTGAAGAAATTGATGCCCCTGCTATGGAGCCAGGAGACCTTTTACTTTATACCTTCCTTTTTTTGTGGTTTTACTGCTTTCTCTTATAGCTGAGGAAGGTCTGTTATCCAGCAACCCTGCCAGTCTACCACATACAGAAGTGTTCTCTACTTTGTGAGGAATCCTGGTGGTCAGCGTGGGGTAATACACCAAACTTTGGAAATTAGGTTTTGGAAATAGGAGAGATTGAGCTTTCAATGAGGTGGAAATGGAGTACACACCCAGGAAGACAAATCAGAAAAGAAGAGCACACAACACGTTTTTCATAACTTCCTTCCTGAAATATGTGTGCGTATGTCTCTCTATATCTCTATCTCTATATCATGTATATCTATCTACATCTATATCTATATCATCTCTATCTCTATCTTTATGTCTATCTATATCCTCTATATTTATATCTATATATCTACATTTCTACATATCCTTCTCTATCTCTCTCTATCTATAGACTGATTATATGTTAAAGAGAGTACCTAGAAACACGGTGATACTTTATATATTTATGGTATTCTATCAATGAATCTATTCTCTCTCTCTTTGTCTGTGTTGTCTCTCTCTCTCTCTCTCTCTCTCTCTCTGTGTGTGTGTGTGTGTGTGTGTGTGTAATTCTGATACTGGAGACACATGCATTCCTGATTCTGGAGAGATACTGGATAGATATAGGAAGGAACACTCTGACTTCAAGGCTAATCTCGATTATATAGAGAGACTCTGTCTATAAATGAAAAATATAAATATGTGAGAGCCAGAGAATTTGCTTGCTGTGGTTTAACTGTAGGTGACACCCACTTGTGTAGATCTATCTCTATTAGCTCACAGAGTAAAACCGGAAGAGACATTGCTTTTCTGAGGGCATCTTATGTTTAAAATTACACAGAACTAAGCCATTTGAGTGTATTGCCCCTGAGTTATTTTAGGGAATTATCTCCTGTCTACTTCTCACTCTTTAGAATTAATAAGCAGAAAACCTGCACAGAACATTAGACAAATGTTACACACCTTTAAATGTCATCCAGCTAATTCTGATAAAGATATGCAAAGACAATGGGATTTAAAATAGTCTTTGGTGCCGGGCGGTGGTGGCGCACGCCTTTAATCCCAGCACTTGGGAGGCAGAGGCAGGCGGATCTTTGTGAGTTCGAGGCCAGCCTGGTCTACAAAGCGAGTCCAGGACAGCCAGAGATATTCAGAGAAACCCTGTCTCGAAAAACCAAAAATAAATAAATAAATAAATAAATAAATAAAATAAATAAAATGGTCTTTGGAAGCACTGAAGAGTTCATACTTTAATAGCTATGAAGATATTTAGATGAGTCAAATTTCTATAGTAGATATCTTACTTTTGTCAAGAAACTCTGATCGAAAATAGATGTTGGCACAAGGAAGAAATAAAGAATGAATGAAAGAAAGAAAGAAATCAGAGGAAACTAGAAAGAACTTGACTATGAAAATTTTGAATCATAGGTAACTTCTTATGATGGTTTCAGGATTTATACTTCCCTTTCCTCTTACTCATATCCCAATGTCTTATTTACAGATAAACATTTACTCAACTGGATATGATTTTAAGAGCATATGAAAATTGTAGTTCAGTTTCATACAAAAAAATAAACTCCAGTTTGGTTTATTATCCTTTAGAAAAGCTTCCTTTGAATACGGCATTTGAAAACACCATTACTTTTGCAAAAAGCTACACTGCTTTACATTGTAAAAGAACACCTTTTCTCTCTGAGCCAACTGCTAAAGCATCTGAAAATATTCCCAGTTTAAAAGCCCAGTCTGTTTTTTCCTCAAGGAAAAATTTGGAGCACAGGCAAAATCTTCCAACAAGATTCATCTAAATGGTCCAATCCAGCTTATTTAAGGAACACTGCAGTGATCACATTCCAGCTACATAGAAATGGAGAAACTAGAGTTAACAAAAAAAAAAAAAAAAAAAAAAAAGACGTGGAGGAATATTAACCTGTGTTTGACCACACATCATTAAAACCTAACTTCACAGTTCCCAGAAAGTTAGTCAATTTTTCTAAGACTTGGTTGTATAAGTTGTAAAGTGGAGATAATAAGTCTATTTCAATATGTTTATCAAATTGTTACATAAAAATGTGTATATAACTTTATGGTTGTAATTTTGACACTAAAAGGATGGACAGAGTCTGACAACAAACTCCTCAATCATTTGGCTCTTACAATCTTTATGCCTTCTCTCACATAATGTACCATGAGCCTTAATGTATGGGACTGTTTTGTAGATGTATCCATTGAACTGAACAATTGCTACATCAATATACATGTGTATGATAAAAGCCCATAGCCCTCAACCTTACACAGAGAAATACAGGCCACTATAGCTGCTGACAGTTGGAGAAACAGTCTTCTCCATGGAAGAGCAAACCAAGTGGTTATCCAATGTCAAGTGGTCAGTCCGGAAACATATACACTAGTGACATGATATGGAGTGAACAGGATATATTTAAAATAATACATCTTGAAGGAAATCACAATGATAGGGTTGACTTGGGAAGACTGGGAGGTGAATATGATAAGGGTGCATTATGAGTGGTGTCCAAGTGATCAATAAAAGTATTATGTTAATAGAAAAAAACGGGTGATATGTATTATGACAGTTGTTTCCATAGAATTCCAGGCACAATTCTGTTCACTATACATATGCATTTTTCTCTATGTTAAGGAATGATTTTGTTAAGGTAAAATACTTATTTTTCTTGTATTGTAACCTTATATTTTTTGTTAAAAATACATTTATTTTTGTACAATATATTTTGGTTATTATTTCTTCACCTCCAACTCTTCCCAGATCCTCCCCACTTCACAACCTACCTAAATCCACACTCATTGTTTCTCTGAGTCAGTAAAATACCAAAAAAATGAGATTTAAAAAAAAAAACAGAATAGGACAAAACATAAAATAAACAGAAGGAAAAAAACAAATAAAGCACAAGAAAAATGTACAGACTTTGATACACACTCAGTAACACAGAAAAATCCTGAAAACAAAATTTAAAACCTTAGTATATAAGCAAAAAAATCTGTAAGGAAAACACACACACTAACACACATAAAGCACTGTAAGACAAAAAACCTCTACAACCACAAAGACCTCTGACTTTATTTTGTGCTGACTGTCTTCTGCTGACATGGGGCCTGCCCTCTCCAGTGGTTTCTGTGTGAGGGAATATGGCTTGTGTCTGCTTCTCATCTCCGTATTGGGACTCATCTGGCACTGACCTAGGCAGGCCCTGTGCATGCAGCCACAGTCTCTGTGAGTTCATTTGTGTGTCAGTCCTGCTGTGCCTAGAAGGCCTTCTTCTCCTGGTATCTTCGGTCACCACTCTGGCTCTTTCATCTTTCTGCCTCCTTTTCTGCAAATTTCCCTGCGGGGAGAGATGTGATAGGGACATCCTATATAAGACTGCATTTTCCAAGTTCTCTCACTCTCTTCACATAGTCCAGTGCGAATCTCTGTATTTGTTCTCATCTACTGAAGGAATAAGCTTCTCTGATAATGGCTGATCAAGATAATGATCTATGACTTTACAGACATTGTTAAGAGTCATTTTCTTACTATGCTCCTTTTGTATCTAGTTTTCCTCTGGGTTCTTGGGCTCTCTAGACTTGGGTTCTTGGCCACTGGGGCAGTATTGGACATAGATTCCATCTCATGGAGTGGATCTTATTCGAATCAGATAGTGATAGTGACTGGTTAATCACACAATTTTTGTGCCACTATTGCAACTGGTAATTTTTAAAAACTAAATGATTCACTATATTTCCATTGTGAATTCTTCTTTGTTACAGTTTTATCTATAGTGTCAAAACAACTAAATAGCAACAGCATGCAAAGTTTAGGACTATTGTACAATTTAAGACACCATCTACATAATTTTGTCATATATTTTTCTGAGATCATTCAATGTGCATTTGAGCACTGACTAATTTTTATTGGAAAGGAAGCTGCTTCTACACTTGATAAGCTACAATAATTCAATTAAAATGTGAGCTGACTGTGAACAATGGAAACTTTTTTCTCATAATTCCAAAAGTTGAGAAAAATATGGTCAAATAATGAGAAAATCCCATATGGCATAGTCTTGTGTCTTAACTTGATTGAAAAGTGGAGACCCAGTCTTTGAGGTCTCTCTTATAATAGCACTCACAGCCACCAGGAAATTGTTGTCCCTAGCTAATAACTCCCAAATGCCAAATTGAGAATTGACTACCAACATATGAATTTGAGAAAAAAAGCACACCAACACTTAGGTGATAAGAAAAATACAGATTGACAGTGAACTAAATTAATTATAGTCAAAATATCTTACTTCTTTCTGAATTTATTAAAAAATCATGTAATTTATAATATGCTTAGGTTTTAAAATGAGTGTGCAAATCTAATTTTTACAATTCAATAAAATTAATAAAAGTAAAATTTTAATTTTTTTTCCATTTTCTCCAGAGAAAGAAATCTTAAAAGATTAGACAAACCAAAGTGTATATTAAAATACTACAGAGTTGTTCTTATTTAGTAAGAAATCACTATTGGTTACCTCTTCTAGATGACCATGTAGTTAAACAATGACGTTTCTGATTTTAGATGAGATCAGGCAATTCCAGAGATAATTTGAAAAATTCATCAGTTTGATTCACTGTTACTCTGATCATCAGGCTGATTTTTGAGTTTCTAATATTAACATCTATCACTAGCTCTGAAGGTCCACTAATCTGTAGCTCAATGATACATGTTATGTGCATTGGTGGTGTTTTTAGAATCTCTTCACATACATTTGAGCCAAAGCTTATGTTATGGTACAAAGAGCTAAAGGTTATAAGGGCACTAAATTTACACATGTTCCTAATGTTGTTGTCAGACATGAAAGGAATGCACTGATAATAAATATTCAATGGGGATATGAAAATTAAATACAGTCTCATATATTTGGGGACTTTTCATTTTTCAATTCAAAAATATGTCTCTGTTTTACAATTCTTTAGTATTAATTTGGTACATTTCTAGCCTCAATGAAGGAAAACAGGAGTGTGTTACCTCTTTATGGTCATTCTGGAGTGATACTGAATCCTGTCTTTTCTGTTTCATAGGCATGAATAGACTTATTTGAAACATATTCAATAAACATGCTGTGGTTTTCTGTTTTTTGTCCCAAGAGATGTTTGGTGTGAGGTCACTAAGAGTTGCATTGGCTCATATTCTGGAGAACAAGATTCTCTTAAATTGTATACTATGAAGAAATGTTTAATATTTAAAATAAATTAATACTATCTATACATTTCCTGTAATTTTACAACTAGCTTTAACCATTTTAAGCTTTTATAATGGAAAATACTTTAGTTTATAAATTTTAAATGAGTAAATATATTTTAAAGTGCATTTAATTGATTTAATTAATTTGAAAAAAAACTGTGTCTCTTGAAGAGAAACCCATTTAAAGATTTATTTGACAAACTTGTATTGTGCAATCTTCTTAGAGAGCTGACTTTACCACAATGCTGCTTAGATTTAAATACTGTATCTTCCTTAAAGAACTTTGGCTCGACACTGTTTGAGAAGCAGCACTGCCTCATTTGCTTACTTGAAAACAATGTGAAATAAAACAATTCTGTGAGGCTACTGTCAGCATGAGATGAAGTGAAAATGAGGACACCTGTGTTTCCTCAGTTGCTGAACAAATTGGTTTGGCTAAGAATGTGACATTTGTCAAAGCTGTAATTATAAGTCTCTACTGGGTTTCATACTTTTTTAAAACATAGCATCCTAACATAACACCTGAACATCTTTTTGTGTCATTTTCCCAGAAAGTCATCTTAATAGAAAATTAAAAACTCATCTTATATGAGAGAATAGGTTGTTGTTGTAGTTGTCACTTTAAAGCATTAGAAACACACACCCACACACACACACACACACACACACACACACACCAGTGTAATCAACATCTGAAAAGGTCCCAAGCTTTAGAGATGACATAAAATTAAGTTATTATTTAATATATTTCAGAAACAGTGCATCCTTATGATGAGTTCCAAGAAAGCATCCATAGTGTGAATAGATAACGGGTATACTATTAAATCACGATGTTAAACAGCAAGCCACAAAGACTTCTACCTAACTTACCAGAAGTTTTCATTCTTTTGAAGAACTGTTATAGGGATATTTACATACCGACAGATCTACAGAAATATGCGCTTTAGATCACATGTTTCAATCGCCCTCTGCAGATCACCATTGGAGACTACCAAATTCTTGGGGAAGCATTATTCTGTTCTGTTAATGACTTTGCCTTGACTGAGAGTCTAATAACTAACAGTGGTGTTGCTTAAACAGTCCATCACAATATTACCTCGGTGACTAAGTTAGGATCTTTGGAGAAGATTGATGGTTGACATACACATTTCAGGAAGATCCTAAGGTCTTGGTATGCCAGAGGTGTTCAGCATTCTGAAACCTCTGCTATGTGAAAGCATGGGTCCAGAATCCTCTTCCTGCCATTTCCCCACTCCTACAAGCACAAACTTCTTATCATGCTTTCTCTAGGCATGCTATTGTGGAATATTTCATAAGGATTCATAAGGAAGTCATGTGAAGGCAAGGTGATTGGTGACTTTGCTTTTGGATATTTTGGCAGTCTGTGGCCCCTACCTTTTGGCTTTGGGCCAGATTGAAACATTCCCCAAGACTCATATTCCTGCCTTTCCACAGTCTTATCAAGATAAGTAATTTTCAATTTTTCAGTCCTTTGAATGTTTGAGTATAATCAATGGAAATAAATACTCACTGCATATATTTAAGTAAAATTAAATATTTCTTTTCTGAGAACCATATAATGTGCTAGGAAGCTAAGGCTATAACTTACCAGTGAAGTCCTGGTTGATAACCATTTAATATTCTCTTTATTATTTCATGTTATTAATAGTTCATTATTTTAAAATGTGTATCTGATAATATCTAAGAAATACTTCAATAAATTTATGTCAAAAATAGTTTGCTGAAGAATATTATTTTCACTAAAAAGATCCATTTCTATTCTAAGTCTCCAGAAATAATGTCTACCTCTGTTTGCAGATATGCTATTGTATTTGCTGGTATTTCATGTTCTTTAAGATATTTTAGTATTTTGAACTCGATTTTATTAAACTGAAAATATTTTTTAATATAAAGCTATTTCTTTGGTAACAGTGAAATATAAAAGGACACTATATTATTCCGTGACAGGTAAGTTTTGTGTTTATTTTTAACAAGAACAATTGAAATGGTTAGAAAAAAACATTGCATAGTGTAAAAACTAAAAGTCAAGACCAGATGTTGGTTTTATAGGTAAGAAGTAAATCTATGTAAACAATGCTTTTTTTTTTTTTTTTTTTTTGGTCCTAGAACAAATTAAATGAAATCATGAAGAAACCATTAAAATAGAGTGTGGATTGTTTGAATTTTTTCCAACTCCAACATACTAAGTAATATTAATGTAAAATATATCTGAAAAGGGTACTTTTATTAAAATCTTAAGATTATACCTGATAATTTAGTTTTGAATATATTTGTAATGTTCATAAAAACCTTTGCACTATTTCTAAATTTCTCTGAACCTTTAGGGATACCAAAGTAAAAATCTATAAGTAATATAGATATGAGAGGATATTGAATGGTCTAGGGTGTGTCAAGACAGCAAGAAAACCGAAAGGGAATTAACTAAAATCTAAAAACGTAATATTTGAGGTTTTTAAAGTATCTTGAATTTGGCATTATTGTTAAAAATTAAATGAACATAATGAGAGATAAACAACCCCTACACTTATATTAAGGGGTCATCACAGAAGTTCTGACATATCTGTTGTGAGACTGTGCCTTCTACATATGATAGGGAAGTTGTGTCCAAGACATCTCAACAATATTGTCACCTAAACAAGACTTAGAAAGTGACAGTGACAGTTGACATGACAACATGGATGGGAAAATTCTCATAAGGCATCACCCCTGGATCAGGAGTTTTCAGGCTGCTAAGAGGATAATCAGTCTTCTCCAGGAATGAATTCTCTGATGAGTTGTCCAGTTCCACGCAGTCAGCCTTAAACACACACACACACACACATATATATATATATATATATGCAAGCAATACTAAAGGACTCTGCTAATATTATTTACAAATTTATATGTATATGTGTATATATGTACATATGACAATAATAAGAAGCAATGACTTTGGGAGGGATTGACAGGTATGGAGGAATTATAGGGAGGAGAAGGATGTAAAAATGACGTAATGAAGTACTCATATATACAATTCTCAAATGAAAATGAAAATTTAAAAAATAATAATGTTGTATGAGTCATATGAACCTACTCAGAGGAGTTATTATGATCAGAAAAACATAACTTTAAAACACTATTTTCATGGATCAGAGTATTTTCCTTCTGTGTGACATATGCAACATTAAGAATATATCAAAGAATAATAGGGAACTAACATACTTCAATCTATAAACATACTACAATTCACAGATGCTGTGGAATCTAAGATTTTCTGAAAAACATTCATTTTGCACTACACCAATTATACTGTTTCTAATGCTTGAAATTAGATTAAAAAATGCTAAGCATATCCTCAAACTAGAAATAATGTTTGAAAATACATATTGATATTTTAAATGGATTTTGGCTGATTATTAGAAGATATCCAACCTCATAACTTAGTTAATATTAATCATCTATGTGTAGAAAAGTTGGAAAAGCACTTGAGTATTACTCAAAAAACAAAAATTGTTTAATTATGAAAAGTTTTCACAGAGTATGGGAAGAAAATTTGACATTGTTTAAGTTATGATCATGAATAACATTTATCACTGAACAAAAGATAATGATGGTATACATAATTTAGTTATAGCTTGATGGAAACACTTGATAATGAGACAGAAAATTCCAGAATTTTAATTAGGCCAACCATGATGAGATATAAAAAAGAAATGTGTGGTGGTACTGTAATTTGAATAAGTTGTCACCATAATCTTAGGCATTTTAATATTTGGCCCCCAGTTGTCACTGCTGGTTGGGGATGTTTATGAATTGTAGCCTTGCTGGAGGAAGTGTGTCCCTAGAGGGAGGATTTGAGATTTCAAAAGCCATATATCATTCCCAATTAGTTCCTTTTGTTTTCTATTTATGATTTAAAATGTGAGCTTTCAGTTCTCAGCTCTCAGCTGCTGCTCTAGCCTCCATCCACCTCTGCTCTGACATTATGGACATTCATCTCTCTAGAACTGTAAGTCCCCAATAGACCTTTCCCTTTATAATTTGCCTTAGTCCTAGTGTTTTATCACATCAATAAAAATGTAACTCATACATGTCTCATTGTGAGATTAAATACGTGTTTGTATGTATATCTATACTTCTACATATATTTCTATATTTATCATTAACATATATATATAAATTTCCATATCTATCATCATCAGATAGTGTTCAGAAATCACATTTAAAAACATATCTGTTGTCTGTATTGATGTTTAGGTCTGAACCTTAGAACTGATGGCAACACCACAAATTTGTTGACTGTAACCTCAGACACCTGGAGTCACATACTCCTCAGTTATAGTGAAGCCATTTGTCTTTTCACAAAGCTTTGGGTGCTTCTGATAAAATCTCCAGTCTAAGAAATATTCATTTGAGATTATTCCAATATTTTAAAGGTTAGTGACTATCACATACACACACACACACACAAGATGTCTGCAGAACCTGTAACCATATTCCCATTCATGGCTTATTCCAAACACCATGAAAATATATACATATTCAGAGTTATCTAAGAGATGACATCACCTACACTGTTCTCCTAAAATATACACAAATCCACATTATGTAAAATATTTATTCCATGGATTCAGATAAGGTATTGTACTCTGATATCGGTATTAAATTCATGCCTAATGTTTTCACATAAATCCTAGTCTTACATTTGAGTCAAAGACTACATGAACTTGATACTTTAAGTGATAATTTTCCTGACAGTTTTGATGGTGAATTGCTTTAATATTATCACTCAAGAGGCTGAAGTAAAGAGCAATGCCAAGAATTCAAGACCAGTCCTGGATAGGGGTTGAATCTATAGCCAGCATGAGACACACAAGCCCTATAAATAAACAAGCAAGTACGTAGATAATTAACAGAGTGGTAAACTTCTCTATACTGCTTAAAGACCTTCACTTCTCACTGGAATGAGGATAAGGTTGTGCCCGTTTTCACTGTTTCCACAATACTAACCTGTTCAGGGTCTGCCCTGTAGGTCTGTCATATAGTTGAAACACATTTGAGATAATATAGTCTTAACTTGCATATTTTCTTACATGACTGACACAGCTGTCTTTGCTCTTGCCTTTTTCACACTGTGAACACACTTGACTTCCCTCTACACCTGTTCTGTTGTGTGTGCCTTAGAATTGCTAAAACTACTTACATTTAAAG
This sequence comes from Lophiomys imhausi, assembly GCA_907164525.1. Lineage (NCBI taxonomy): Eukaryota > Metazoa > Chordata > Mammalia > Rodentia > Muridae > Lophiomys > Lophiomys imhausi. The sequence continues at coordinate 80,624 of CAJQZJ010004767.1, forward strand.
GTTCATGCTTCCCCACTGTCTTAGATGAGTCTCATTATGAGTTTCCATTCTCCACATACTTTGTGTGCTATGTGACTAAATGGACTGACTTAATTTTTCTATCTAAGCCTTCTTTAATATCATAGCAAGAAAAAGCTTCCTATTTGGGAATTAAGCAAAATTCTGTGATTTCCTCTATATTTTCTATCATTAATGCTTTATATAAACATTTTCTTTATTCCTAAATATTTCTAATTGTAAAATATGAGAAATCGAAACTTTATTATTTTTGCAGAGACCAAGCTATTGTCATGCTTCAGTTATTCCGAAAAGGAGTGATTACACTGATATAAGCTCCCAAAAAGGTTTTCACAAAATCGACTATCTACCCCACTTGTGAAGATCAAGCCAAACATGCGATGGTATTTTTATTTTTCAGTCTATATTGCAAAATTCAGCCATAACTAAAGATGTTTCCTTCTGTTTCTCTTTCAGCACTGATCTGATTCAGAATTTTTCAAACTTTCCTTACATAGCTATGTAAAACAATTAAGAAAAATTTCATTCAAAATATAATTTTTCTACACAACACTTGCTGACCCTTTTTTGATTGACTTTGATGAACATCTTATTCATTTGATAGAGCAGAAATTATATCATTTTAATGATATAATTTTAATTATTTCTCCCTAGGAAACAGGCTTTTATGTTTTTGTCTGTTTGCTTTCAGTAACTATTATTTGATGCTAAAATTAGGTCTAATTTTGAATCAGCTAAGCCTTTTTTGAAGTTTCATTTAATATGTACTTTACTATTTTAATGTGCTTCTAGGCTTTGGTTCTAATATATTATATTTATTTGGGTTCGATATTCACAAGCAAGTTCATATTCATTTTTTCATGAAGTCATCCTGGGCTTTATATCAGTGTAATGACACCTTCACAGAGTAAATTAAAGCTATCCTTTTCTATGTGTGTGTTTGAACACTCTGAATGGCATTGATATATGCTGGTCATTAAAAGTGTGTGTTGGGGTGTATAACTTCCTTCCCTTACTAGGCCTAATAACTGCCTTGAAAGGAAAGGATTTGGTACCCATTGTCATGTATTGTTTTCTAATTTTTAAATGTGCATGGACTCAAATAATATCAACCTTTCTATGCTTAGCATTGTACCTGCAGAATTGTCCATAGAATTGTATTTATCACATTATTATTTAAATTTACAATTTTACAAGTACCTGCAAGTCACTGAATGGATATCAACTCATTTCCAATGTGGCCCTTTGCAAATAATGCTTTTATGAATACTTAGCTTTTGTAATGTATCGCTATATCATTCCATGTACCTGCTGTCTTTTATCATTAATCACATTTTTAGATCAGTCTGTAACAGAAATAAATTTGAATCAAAATAAAAAGGTCACACACGCAGTTTCATCAGTGCTTGTTAGAAACTCATGGGAAAACACTGCACTGTTCTAATTCCAGGCATCTAAACAGCAGGAGATTGGTTGACCCAAGTCTGCTAATACGTACCCTGTCTCTTTTGATGGAGTTCCTTAATGAAATTTTGTGGATGTCATATTACGATTTTAATTGACAGTCTCCCAATTATCTGTGCTATTGGAGATGCCATTGCATATTTTCTACTCATTTTTATTGGGTTTTCAAAAACTCATTGAAATTGAGTTTTGTAGATGTTATAATATAAACGTCAATTTTAATTTTTAAAAAACATATCTACTTCTTAGTTCTATTTTTGTTATTTATTAAAGATTCTTCCAGTATTAGGTCTCTTTATGTACCACCAGTTGTATACTGGCCTTAGGCCATCTATTTTCACCCTCTACAAATTTTATACTTAGCTTTCGGCCAACAGAGAAATGAAACTGCTGTAACTTTTAATTGAAATAAAATTAAATATATGGAAAGACTTTAGAAGAACTGACATCTATATAATATAGCTCTATTATTAAGGAGGTCTCAAAAATATTACTAGAAATAAAATGTTATTTAAAAGTCTTAAGATACATATCTATTACTATATATAATTTTGATGTAATTAAAATGAGATAATTTCCTGTTAAATTTTGTTTCTCTCCTCTTTGTAAATGCATTGAATTTGAGTGTTGCAAGCTCCTAAGTGAAATAATATTTCTAATATTTACTTGCACACTCGTCTGCATGTTTCTGCAAATGCCCCAAATAATACTGAGATGTCATTACTAAAGTACAGTAAAAGAATCTAATAAACATGGATTTAAATTTTTTAAATAAATTGCAACTTGAATGACACAAGACACCTCATTCTAACATCCTTAGACTGCTTGCATCTCCTACACTGTACACAGCACTGTTTCCAAGAATGTTCAAAACCCAGGAGGTAGAAACCGTCCCATCTCTTAAACCTGCACCTGGGAAACACTTTCACATTATTCTATAGGGCAGGGGGTCAGAACCCTTTCCAGGGCTCTGTGGCTGAAGGGTGAGGTGCTGCTACTATGGGAAGGCAGTGATACCTGCAGGCTTGTCTCCTTGTCAAAACCACGGAACCATCAGATGCTTGAGCAAAGGGCCTCCAGGAAGAAGGCAAGTAAAAAGAGATGCAAACATGCTAAATATCAGTACATTGGAAATAGTGAATGTGGAGGAGCATAAACTCATTCTTAGAAATTGTTCCTCCCATGGCATGTGTTATCTTTCTTTTCAAAAGAGAAAGAAAAGAAAATGACAAAGCCCCCTTTCTCCTAGAACTGAAACACATCTCAGCATTATAACCCTGGTAGCAAACAAATATTTGCAGTTAAATGGTTTTTTTTGTAGCCTAGATAAATAAGTTACTATGATTTATCACCTGCATTTCCCTTTAAAGAATATTTAAAAACTTTTATAACAGAACTCATTTGTAAAAGAAGATAGATGTTGACAATAAAATACATTGATTAACTGTAGAAAAACTATTGTCAATACACAAACCCCTTAGTGATGCACTGGAAGGGAAACCCTTGATTCTGGAGGAGCAGAACTGTGAGACCGACTGCCAGGCAAGCGAGCTTTACCGGACTCACTGACCTGTGCCTGCACCAACAACATAGCTGAGCCACCAAAGCTGGAGGATAGCGAGTTGATGGTGACCAACTAGCAAAGCCAAATGATTCAGAGTCCTGATAAGGAGACACATGGAGCACCAATTTCACAAAATCCAAATAAAGGCTAAAGGAATAGAAAATTACAAAATTATCCACATTTCACAAATCTTAACAAAAAAGGCAAAGGTCAGCCTTTGCCAACTCAAATGTTCCTGGAGAGTTAGTGGACAAGTACTGAGCAGGAGGCTTTGGAGATTACTAAACTTGCTTCCAAAAATGGGATATGATTTTCCTTGGATTGTTTTTCAGTATGCTTTACAATACTCAGAGCATGGGCCCAAATTTAAAGTCACTTCCTTAGAATAAAAGAAGGACTCTTCTGTCCTTTTTGGTTCTCCACAACAAACGTGGAGAAAATGACAAAGCTTCTGAGCTGTCATAGTGTTTTGAAAATGGTGTGAAAGACATGCAGCTTTTTCCACCTTAGAGGAAGCTAGATACTTTAATGATTTGAATGAGATGTCCATTTTAGGTTCATATATTTGAATGTCTGGTTCCCAGATGATAAATAGATTAGGAAATGTTAGAGTAAGGCAACAAGGAAATGGCCTTGTTGGAGGAAGTGCATCAGTGCATGTACGGGGCAATAGGGACCTTTGAGGCCTAGTCTTTCTCAGTTTCCTCTCTAAAGACCAGGGTGTAAGGACTCAGCTATGGCTCTAGTACGTGCCTGCCCACCTGCCCACACTTCCTACCATGATGACCATTGTAACCGAACTTTTAAATTATTATTTAACACTTATTTATTTATTACTAAATTCACTTATAACAAACACCAACAATTTCTTAACTATTAATCCTATAAATTCCTACAACCCCTTTAACCTATCCACTAAACTTATTGATAATTATAACAACTACTTTCATAACCTTTTAGAATGATACAGTCTCTGGGGCAGGTCCTCAGTCGTCAGGAACACATTCTTTGTTGTAGATTCTTTCACACACTTAGCAATCCTTCTTCTGGATCTCTCAGATGTAGGTTCGTCAGGGTCGTTGGTTATTGTAGTCTCACCTTAAAAAGGCTTCATGCTTTCTTTTCTGTGGGAGACTCCAGCCGTCTGCAGGCCAACTTACTTCTTTTGAATCAGGAACTCAGCTGCTCTGCCTCAGTCCTTAAAGCCAGGCACCGTTTCCTTTAGGCCACTGTTTGGACAGATCAAACCCCTCTAGGCAAAAGCTGAGCCACAGGGTCCAGTCCTTGGCCTTTTGGTGTCTTGCTCAGGCTGTCTTTGCTCACCAGCTTCTTTCTGCTTCAGGGAGAGAGCTGACCATCGATGGCCAGCCGTTTTTTTAGCAGGACTCTTGGAGCTCTCTAGCATCAGGGGCCTCTTCTCTTCTGGGCTCCATGCACTGTCCTCAAATAGGAGGAACTCTGTTTCAGCTTAATTTGGGCTCCGCCCATTTAGCAGCTGAAAACAATGTCAGGCCAGATACTTTGTTTCTTCAATTCTATTGAGTCTTTCCTGTTTTTGCTGACTTCATGCTGATAATGCTCTTCAGGCCCCGAATTAAGAGACAGTATCAGAAACTCCTATGTATTTTCTAAATCTAATTTATCTAATGCCTACAGACCATAGACTCACAAACACACTAAAGTTGGAAACAAGCCCCCAATTAAATGTTTTCTTCTATAAACTGCCTTGATCATGATGTCTCTTTATAGCAATAGAACAGTAACTAAGACAGATGCTGTAACAAAACAAGGCTAGAGACTGGTTCCTTCTTGTGTGCTGGCAGATAGTGACAGTTATCTGCTCAAGACTGAAGGAACCTAAATTTTAGTTCCAATATTACTATGCCAATAGTTTCTGTCGAGAGCGCAGTTTAAGTATCCAGATCTCGACACCTCCTTCTCTCGGAAGGGAGTCGTGTGACCAGGTTACAGCACTCGCAACCCTACACGGTCAAATGGTAAATAATTGGCAGGAGACAAGCAGAGTATAATTATATTATATTTTATTAACTAACTATTACTGTTATAGCAATAACATAAATCCACCTATCACAACTCATAAGTACCTTCCTATCTATTTTCCTTATATTGTATCACACACACACACTGCAAGGCAAACAGGGCTATCACTATTATAGCAACAATATAAATCCACCACATTTTCTAATTCTCCACAGCAAACATTTATATGACCTGGCAGACGAGTTCTCCGATGTCACGAGAGAGTCTCAGGCAGAGGGACCGGGCTAACAGTACCAGGAATGGAACTGCGCCGCCGTCTGCTTTCAGGTCTCAGCTTATATACTGTTTTCACTGCACTCCTTAACATATCTTATTGCCTACATCTGCACAGCACTCCAAGTAACACTTCACACATTTTCAGGGGGCTGGCCCCGTTCTTATCTATGCTCCTGCAGGTTTCTGCTCTTCAGCAGTCTGCCTGCTTACAGACTCATTACAGTTTCTTTTTTGGTATCTAGTATCATATATTTTATCATCTGTTTGTAGAGAAATTGAACTCAGTCTTCCCTTATCCTAGACTTTACTATCTCATGACTACTTTCTCTACTTTTTATCAAGGGCAGTATTTTTAAACACAGAATGTAATAATGATTGTATTTTGTACTGTTCCACCATAACTTTATTCAGTCCCTACTGTTGAGTAGTGACCTTTGATGGTAGCTTGAAAATAAGACCTACTTTAGCATCATGCCCTTTCTCTCCCTTCTACTTAGGCCACAATCTTATCAGTTACTTACTAGGCATCATTGCCTCCTTGAGGACTTTGGTGTTTTGGGAAAGGACTATTTTCTGGATGTATGCTCTCAAGTATCCTTAATACTCTTGTTTCACATGTTTTTTTAATTTATAAATTTTATGACCACATATTTATGTAGCTATTTAGTTGGGTAGTTATTTAGTCCCCACCTACTTCAAGATACAAGACTGTGTTTGGTTTTTTTGTTTGTTTGTTTTAGTGTTGTTTCTAAGTATACTTAGCATTTTAAATGCTTTATCCCAATTCTGAGTGTTTTAAGTGTAGGTATTTCCTACATTGTGTGGAGGTCTGTAATGTCCCTGTATTCTTAAATTTGCTCCAGTTTGTGGAGATTTTTCAACATTTACATAGAAATTTCCAACAAAACATCTATCTAGTGCAAAGTAATCCAACATGTAAACTTAAGTCCCACATGATATCTAAACACTATCTCCTTCGAATTCTTTATATTCTTCCATAACTCACTTGACTCCTTAGATGACTTCTTCGTAAATCACCTTCAAAAAGCAGCAATTTACAGATTGTCAAACTTAGAGAAAGTTTTAATTTTGGCTCAGAATTTTATTCTAGGTGGATTGTATGCAGTGACTCCAAACGGGGAAGGAATGGTGACTCTGTCCACTAACTGCCCAGGGCTCAAAAATAGAAAATTGAAGAGGACAAAGCCTCTCAGTCCCTTTACAGGCCATGCCCACTATGATCCAAGACCTTTATTAGACCCCACCTCCCATTGCTCAAACAACTTCAAATTATGCAATATGGCACAAAAATATATTCACATATACTCTACAGATGGCATTTCTTACCAAAACTTTAACACATTGTTAGACAATTGATCTTTTATCTGCTTAGCTACAGTAACTGGTACAAAGTTTTTATAGCAGGCAATTAATACATTTACATGCTTTAGAATCACAGTTTCTTAAATATAATGAAGGATATGTGTTGGCAGATAGTTTACGTTAAATGTAAAAACAAGGATGATATAATCTTAATTTGATAAATATAAACTGCTTTATATAAGTTGTACACTTTCCTGGTCATTACATTTGGAAAGAATTCATTTAAAGTGGCACTTGAAGTAGCCAATCACATAAGATGATGAGCATTTGGACTTAATCCTTCAGTCACTCAAACAAAAATACTTATTTCTAGACTTCATTTTCAAGTTTCACAACAGATATTGATTTCAGTTACAAAGAAAATCTTGGTTCCTCTCACTTTGCTTCCTTCTTTAACATTATACTTAAGTATAGAACACACTTTATTCTCTTTTTCAAATACTGTTACACACTGGTACATCTAACTGTCATGTCTAGTATGGCATGTGAGAAATGATTACATTTGATTATTAATTAATGAGGCAAGATTAGTTGGTGTTTTTTCCTCTCTAATCACTGCAGGTATTTTGAAAACTGGAATTTAAATTAATCCTATCCTAAACAATTGTGTAGAAATTGTGTGAATTTCTACACAAAGGAAGTTACCCATTGACAGCATTCTACTCCATTTTGCTGGTTGGAACTTGCTAATCTCATGAAAAGTGTTTTCACCAGTGTTTAATAATTATCTTTTCCAGTAGCAAAGCAATGCATGCATACAGGATAGATTTTTATCATCAATAGCTACCACCAATGGTGTAAAATTAGACATCTTTTCATGAGATGAATTGTAAAGCCCTTTGATTAACTGATAGCCTATTGTTCCTGGGTTTTGTCTTAATCACTATTTTCTAAGTATGACTACAGGATCCCAACATATCTTGTTTGCAATGTTCATACCACCCTGATTTTATTAGAAACAGACAGTTTCCTTCCAATCTAAGGCATCATTTCAGGTATGACCACTGCCCCTAGGCTCCATGCTTTTACTGGATCCTAATCCAATGATAATCACACAAATTTATCTTTCCGTCATTTCCTATGTTCATATATTTATGTCCCTGTGATTTTCCTTGGGCTATTGTTTTCAGTTTATTATCTATTAATATCAAGTTATAAAGCTGAGAGCTGAAACATGTCATACTCTCATTACTGGTAGACAAAATGGTTCTAACCCAAAGTCTATCTTAGCACGGCAGACGTGAGGGGTACTGTGGACACATTCGCAGCTGTGTATCAATCCACACAAAATCCATGGAGAGCTAATCAGTGCAAACTGGATATTATGTCTATATTAAGCTCTCAGTCATCATTCTTGTTCACACCTCTTGAAATAAAAACAGATCTCTTTGCCTGGAAACCTATTCAAGAGGTGAATTATTTATAGGAAATAAATTATCCTTTTCTGTAATAAATCCAACTGACTCTTCAATGCATCCCTAAAGTGCTTTTTAACTTTTTCTTCTCAACTGATTTCAAAAAAAAAAAAAAAACAAGAAAATGTGTCAAGCTTTATTTCTTAGGATGCCATTCATCAGCTAGGCACAGAGCTCAGAGACAGAAAGCTGACCTCATGGAGTTTGTTTTTATGAAAAGAACCAGAATAAGAGTTGCTGTCCCCTGAAAATGAAGCGTACTGAAGTTTTAAGACCTTAGCTGGTGTCTTTGTGACATAAACTTAACTGCTGCTCTTTGGATAATATCAGTAAAACACGTAAAAACCAAATGTCAACTTCAAACTTCCAGAAGTTTTTACTTCTATTTTTTGAGATTATATTATATAATGGCCTCATTTCTCCCTTCTGTTTCTTGCCTCTAAACCCTCCTTGCTGTCTTTCAAATCTATCATTTTTTCATTAAGTTTTGTTATAAACATATATATACATACATATACACATACAGTTTTTAGATACAGCCTGCCCAATCTATATAACGTTATTGTGTGTGTGCTTTCCACTGTCCATTTCTCATTGGGTAACCAGTTGGTATGCTCTTCCATGAAGAAGACTATTTACCCTACTCTCTGTTTGTCAGTTGTCTCTAGTTCTCTGGATAGGGTTGAGGCCTTCTGTGCTTTCTTTCCCATTCCACTTTACCATGTCTGTGAGTCCTTGTCCTTGTTCAGGTCATGTTGATGATTCGGCAAATTCAAATGAAAATTGATTTCAGAAACTCTGCTAGCTTCCTGTTGTTACAGAAATTGTTCTTTAGGCTTCTGCTTCTCATTCTCTTGTTATATTCTCAGTGTTTCTCTTCATTGTATCAGGATTTTTGCTGTTCTGCAACAGCAACTTCAAAAGTCTGTCTTCAATTAATGGTTTTGATTGACTTACCTTAGGTCATGTGACCATATTTGAGCCAATTACTGTGGTCAGATAGATGGGTTGTGCAGACTGGTTACATCTTCCACTAGAGGTATTGGTTAAAAATGGTTATTATTCAAAGCAAGTGAGGTGAATATTTTAACATAAAATAAAAATGAAATTCTGTTATCAAAATATTGGTTAAGTGGCAAATAAATGAGCAAATATTCTTAGAGCAACATAATAATTATATGACTACTGAAGAACTTATTTTTATAAAAATCTCTCAAAAATATTCTACCATACGAAAATCTCTATGAATTAATAAACAAATATCTAAATGGAATAAGCCAGGAGAAAAAGGCTGAACCATAATTTCCAAAGCAATGTGAAAGTTAGATAAATCTCAGAAAATCCTTTCCTTTTATTTAAAACAATTTTCTTCATTGATTTCAATTTATACTGAATTGACTTCAGCAAAGAAAAATTCAATGATATCAGTAAATGTACAATTCTCTTCCTTAGCTATAGCTTAGCTTTCCACTCTTTTTATGTAAAAAAATATCACAGTCATCAAAATGGCTCAGCAAGTAAAGGTACTTGGGGGGTCAACCTAAGGAGCCAAGTTCCATTCCTGGAAGCTCACATGCTGGAAAGAGAGAGCAGACATGTTTAAGCTGTCCTCTGACCTCCTCATATGTTCCATGATCTCTTTCTCTCTCTCTCTCTCTTTTTCTGTGTGTGTGTTTACACTCACATTGCCTTAGCTATCATTTGGTTTGAACAATAAAAGGAAACTAGGTGTGTACTAAATTACCAGTATGTGTGCTGCAGTATGTATGATAAATAAAATAAAGAGAATGAAGTCACAGTGGGATTAGTGATTAGGATTAGGTTGTAGAAAGTCTCAGAGGAATATGTACATACAAGGAGGAATGATAGAAGTGAAGAAAAATGTGAGGAGTTTGCTTAAGAGATGTGGGAGTTTAGGTTAAAACAGAAAATATCAGGTAAATATGCACACTCAAGTAACTTCAGATAATGTAGACTAGTTTCCTCTCTCAATACTTTGAGTCACCAAGACTGTAGACTAGGGCAACCTGCATTTGTGGGATTGATGATAGGCTATGTGGAGGAGTGAGAGCAAGTAACTAAGGGTGCCTGTTAGCTGACCACATGTATCACAAAAATAAGGAAGATATACAGTGGGAAACAAAAACTGGGTGGACTAGGTGTTGAACCCCATTCTTCCCTGAATCCCCAATGCAGTTGGGTTGCTTTAGGTGGACTCTGGTGTCTCAGTGCTCTCCCAAACCTCAATTGATCTAACAAAGCTGTGCCTGAAGGATGGGAAGGCTCTCAATCCACAAATGGCACCTAAGGAATCTTCCTTGGCTTAATACCAACCAGGCTATGTTACCTGTTCCCCATATTGACTGTGTTCTGTATTTTCCAGTTCAGTCCCTGGGTTATTTTAACCAAAATAACATTAATAATGGGGAAGGAAATTTAATATCCTTAAAGGAAGAGAAGTGTGTGATTATGTAGAAAAAGCAGTTATTAAATAGATAAAGAGTAGAGAAACAGGAAGTGAAGGTATTTGTACTCTCAACCATAATATCCCTTATCATTTATTTGTTTCAAACACAGAGTCTTACACTAGCTGAAACTTAACACTGAATTTCTCGCACATTTGTTAGGCTCAATAATCACTAGTCCCAGCTAGACTACCTACAGTTAAATTGTACTTTTAAAAATATTATAAAGTGTTTAGATATTAAAACAAGCATGGATGACAGTTCAATAGACAATTGTATATTTACTTCCAGCCAAGAAACTAAACCATTACCAACAGAGTTAGACTTACCAAGTACTCTCCTTTCTAACTGTATCACATTCATTTTTCACACCAAATACAGAACAAAATTCAATTACATTATAAAATAGCTGTGAAAAATATTTTAGAGAATACTTTACTGAATTACACCAAATACTTGGTTTACTGTGACTCTATATAGTTGGTGCAATACCATACTGTCACATTTGTCCCAAAATAGATCAAAGACACTACAAATGAGTTAGGGGTACTTCATTAGATAACCATTGGTAATTATGTGTTCCCTCTAATCATTTTGAAATTTCTGGTAGCATTTACAGTTACCAAGACCTTCATCTCCCCCCGCCCCTCAGGGTGCATTTCCAGTTTAATGTGGAACTTCATTGGCATGTACACATGCACGATCCAATCAGCTAAGTACACATCGTGCCATCATTCAATAGGCCCAAATGGTATGCAATCTGCTTCATGTGAGGGTGTAATGGTAAATTTTTATTTATCACACACAGATATACATATATATGTATATATATATTAATACTTAACAATTACCTAGCAATTGTCTATAAAATTCCTAAATCCTAAACCCAAACCCTAACTCTGAAACCTAGCACCTAAAACTTCTTAGTACCTATAATACAAGCATTTAACATTTGACCTAAGGTTTCTCTAAAGGATATTTTTCTCTGAGCGTGGGTCCTGATAGATGGCTGGTCTTCATACAATTTTTTAGTTTTAATGTCTTTTAAAGTCTCTGAATTCCGTTCATCACCTTTGTGGTCTTAAGACCAATTAACATATGAAAGTTCCCCAGGTGGCTCACCTCTTCAGATGCTTATGGCCTGTAAAGGCCCTACATCCCATAGCTCAAGCACTCCTGAATTTCAGGGAGAATACTTCTCCTCTCCAGACCCAAATTGGGTCAGCATCAGAGGGTGAAACCTTCCCATGAGATTGTGATGCATGTTTTTTTTTTTTTTTTTTTTTTTGCCTGTAGAGGAAAATATTACTGAGCGAGTCAGGTACAGGAGAGAGAGCACCAGCCCTCTGCCCACTTGAATCCTGCTTTAAATATCTTCACCTGTCAAGCAGACACTTTCGTGCTCTTTTCAAGTTATGCCCCTGGGCATAGTCTTTTTCAAAAAAGCATTTTGCAGAGGGGCATGAATTCACAGGTGGTACACAGATGTGGGCAGGTGCCTCAAGGCATGTCATTCAGATGCATTCAGAGCTGTGAAATGACAGCAGACCTCTGGAGGGCAAGCACCTCAGGGGGCATATCCTGCCCCTAGCCCTAAGATCATAGAAGGCCTGGTCCTTGGTGAGTTCCCGAGGACATGTTACTTCGGAAGTAAGTCTTTTATCTTAAAGTCCAGCCTTATTCCAAGTTCCCTATGCTAACACTAAACCTACCACATGAGGGTGTAGGGTAAGGGACGGTATGTCCAGGCAGTGTATCTGCTGGCAAAATGGCAGGAAGCAGTCAGTTCCCTGGGCTCAGCATTGTGTTGGTCTCTGGTATTTCAGGACTATATTATGTGTTGTCTAGTATACTAGAGACTCAGGTCTGCTTGAATAGCCACAGGAGAACTTTGTGCTTCTCATGTTCCATGTCTTTTAGGGACACCATCTAGACAGAGACTGCTCCCTCATTTTTCTTATAACAATAAACCATATACAACAAGAACAATTATGAAGCAATTATGATGATAATGGACTGAACTTCTGAAGCTGTAAGTCAGACCCAATTAAATGTTTTCTTTATAAGAGTTGTCTTGATCATGGTGTCTCTTCATAGCAATAACACCCAAGCTAAGAAAATTATACAGTTCAAACTATCTATTTGTTAGAGGGACCCTCCAGAATTAATCCTGGAGGACTGTGAGAAGGATGATGAGACACTGAGACACATTTATTCCAGCAGCATCCTACTTGAACGTCAGACTGCTTTAATACTTGTTTCGTCAAAATTTGCTTCATGACAGCTTCAAAGATAGCTGCTGACCCCCAGATGTCCCTGTTGGCCCAGCCTCTCAGACTGTTCCAGACAGGACTTCATTTAAGCCTACACACAGAGACTCAAAGTTCAGTCCATTATCATCATGGCAGGAAGCATAGCAGCCTGCAGGCAGACATGGTGCTCGAGATGGAGCTGAGAGTTCTATATCTTGATCCAAAGGCAGCAAAAGGGCATCGTCATCTGCAGGCAGCCAGGAGGAGGTTCTCACCTGCACTGGACAGAGTCTGAGCATAGAAGGACACCTGAAAGTCCCAGCACCACAGTGACATAATTCTTCCAACAAAGGCCATACCTACTGCAACAAGTTCAGAAATTTCTTAATGCAAAACAACACTTTCTGCATATTGAGTCAATAAATATATTTTTTAAAAATTCGAGAAAATCTAGTAATACCATAAGAATGACATACAATTTTAATTTTTGACCTGAAGCATATGGGCTTTGCATTGTTTTTCTTATTTTTTTCTGAATTAAAACTAGTCATTCCCTACTTTTTTGCATCAGTATAGAATGTAAGCACTTTAGGAATTAGTATTTATTTAACTATATGGGGGAGAATCCAATTACTTTCAATTAATTGAAGTCGCTTGCTTTTAGAATATTTGTGGATTTTTAAAATATAAATATAAAGATATTTGCCCTTTATTTTTATTTTGTGTGTTACAACTCGGATGGAAAGGTATCCTGGCAGTTGGGAGCTAAGGATTACCAATAAAGTCACAGTGCTTAACAAACTTCACACAAGAGACTTATTTGGAGGGAAAACCCCAGGAGGGTAACTGCCCCTGCTCTGGCAAGAAACAGCAGAGAACTGAGCAGAACATAGAGTTTATAAAGCATTTCCTGCCGGGAGTGCAGAATGGAACTTTCCAAGGTGGCCTAGGATTGGAAGGATTATGTGGCCTGATCTTGAGGGAAACTCAGGGATCAATGGGATTTTTTTTCTTAGTAGGGCAGGATGTGGCCAATCTCGCACCTTGGGACTGAGATCAACCCTGAACGTCTTTAGGGATGTCTGGGGTCAGGGTCTGGTCCCTTCAGTTCCTCAGGCAGAGGCCTGGCCACTTGAATGTGTTGATGGTTTCCAAAGTTTACAAAGGATGCAAAATTGCTTTCCCTTTTGTTAGAGTTGGCCTGAGTAGGCAACATTTTGTCTTACTAATTTCTCTCTTATCTTACAAAGTCTCTGAGATAAGTCAACAAACATAAATTTCAAATCTATTCAGAAAGAGAATTATAAACCAGAATATAAGACATCCCAATTTAAAGATTTAAATAACGTTATTTGTTTTCACTCTCTTTTGAGTATGTGATTGATTTTAATATCCCAAGCACATCTCAAATATTACTAAACATCTCCTCTCCATTATTTTCTCACAATAACAAAATAACATTTATTGCAATATACACTCTGTCCAACACTTCTCACCTTGTTGCAAACTTTCTTTTAGTTTTCACAACTTGAAAGTATTTATCTTACTTAAACATGATGCAGTTGTGTGTAATTTTCACAGACTTGCCACCTGAGATTCAGAAGTACCCTAAACTTGTTCAGTGTTAACTTGTTCTCAGAGGCACTATCTCTGGATTTCACTTCTCTGTCAACTTTCATTGGCTGTTTCCATTCTGGGGGAAATGGTCATAAAAATAAGTATCTTAGACAGCAACATTTTTGTCCATAGTGATAATGAGCAAAATAATGGTGTCTTTGTGAGGTCATTCTGCCCACTGTGTCTATAAACATCCACTGGAAAAGTCTTCCTAAATAATAGATGATGATCAACACAGAGATCTGCAACTGGTAAAGGTACAGAGAATAAGAGAGCACAGAATGCTCATCTCAAAATGGGCAGCGACAGCGCACTTCTTCATCCCAAGGCTTAGACATAATTGAAGATAGGGTAGAAAAATTTTAAGACCCAGTGCAGATGATAGATGGATATAAGGAAACTATCTTTTTTAGACACAAGTGGAAAATTCCACATATGAACTCAAGACCTGTACAAGCTCAAATCAGTCAAATCTCAGTATGGAGGGGATAATTGGGCATGAAATCCCACCACTAAGTGAGGAGCTACTCATAGCTGGTGGTTACTGGGAAAGGAAGAATTAAGTATAGTTCCTTGAAAGGTGAGCAGGATCCAGTTGAAAGTTACACATTCAGGACTATATAGGTAGAAAAACAAGACTTGATGGGTTTTGAAAAAAAAAAAAATTAGACACCAAGCTGGATAGGCAGTGATAGGGGGTGGATCTTGAAAGAATCCAGAGGCCAGGTTAATATGATAGAAATATACTGTACAAAATCTTAAAAAATATAATTAAAAACAAAGAAATAAGATAGACACTCCTGTGCTGAAGTAAGCCAAAGAAGGTTTTGTCCTATATCTGGGTGGGCAGCATCTATGTCAGGAAGAGATCCTTGAATCTAATTTCTTTCTTCTTGTTTTTTCTAGGCATGAAACAAAAAAGAATGATGTCATAGTAAATGAAATAAAGGCAGCATGTTATCGATTTGCACTGTATAAATCATGCCTGGATTCTCAAAATTTGACATATGTCATATACTTATATTATGCCTCATATAAGCAGATTTAAGCTACAGACATCTGTGTAATATATAACAATCTGAATATGAAGTGACTAATGCTATTGTAGTATATTTTCTTGAAAACCATTATTTCTTAGTGACAATGTCAGTATGGGGTATTTATTTAAAAGTATATTTTAGAGAGAGATACATAGTTTTAGTTCTGAAATAAAGAATTTCATCCTACATAGCCAGGAGTTTGGGCAGCATTTGGGAGAAAAAGTACCTATCCTGATAGAATGACTGGTGTTGGGTAATTGGTATATGTTGGCTCCTTAAGCCATCATCTGTATTTGTGTTTCTGTGTGAAAATTTGTAAATACGGAACATTGAGGTTTTAAAAAGCATCTTTTATTTAGCCACTCACGTTTACACTGAACTAATGCCGTAGAGCAGGCTTATTCTATGACATTACCGAGATGGTTGTCTCATCTCCACTCTGCAGGGCATGAGGGATCTGTTACCTCTGCTCTTCACTTAGCGCTGGTGTTTTGCAATAGACAGAGTAATGTTTTGTGACCTTTTTGAAGTACACCATGTGTGCTGTTTTTCTGTCATTACATAATTAACAAGAAATTATTAAAAATTAAACAACACTTTGCATTTATTCTTACTATTTGGGTTTAAGTTTTATATTTATAGTAGTCTCACTCATCTGATGCATGAAAAGTTTATTATCTAGTGCTTAGATGGGTAAATTGAAGACAATATGGGCATGTAAATTACTCTGTCCAATGATTTTTAGAAAATATAAAAAAATGTAACTAACCATAGCTGCTAATGGAGGAAGAACAGGCTTAAATCATTATAGCAAACAGGACAGCATCATTAGGCATTGATCCATCTGTTCAACTCTAAGCATTCCTCTTTATAGTAAACAATGCATAATGAAGTTGGCTTTAGGAGGATTTCCTTTTTTGTATCTCCCACTGAAGGAACAAAGAACTTTGCCAGGATAAAGTCTATCTCTTTTGTGTGCAGCTGGCTCATTGTTCCACTATGTTGAAGAAATTTTAAAATTAATCTTTTCAATTTAAAACTTCTATTAGAGCAGAATAGGAAGGTTTGTATAAGAGTAGGAAACTGTTGTTCTCATAGAGTGATAGGCAGAATACACTTAGATAGTTTTCCTGTTGTGTTTTAGTCACCACCCTTTACATATCAAACTTCTAATATTTAGTAACTTGAAATTTATAAAGAATCGTCAAGGTAATAATTAAAACTATATCATTAAGATAAACATCTTATACCACTGCTATTCCTAAGTGAAAAGGAAATTTAGATCCTTACCTGTGTGAAGAAAAGATCATGTGGAAAATTCAGGAGAGGGAGATCTCAGAAGAAATCAATGATACTGAAATCTTGATGTTGACTGTAAGAAGCAGATCATTTGGAGGACACCAAGAAACTAAGACCCTCTAAATCAGCATGATCATAGCTCATATGAACCCACAGAAACTGAAGCAGCAACTTCAGGGCCTGCAAGGGTCTGCAGTAGATCCTCTTTGTATATATTATGGCTTCCAGTTTAGCCCTTTTATGGGATTCCTGAGTCAACAAACAGGGGGATCTCTGATTCTTGTGCCTTCTCTTGGGCTCTTTTCCATCTGTTGGTTTTTTAGTCCAATTCAGCAGTGATAGTTTTTATTTTATCTTATTATATTTTACTTCATTATATTTTGTTATTATCACTTAGAAACCTATTCTTTTCTAATGAGAGACAGAAAGGGAGTGGATCAGGATGAGAAGGGAAGTGGGGAAGAACTGGGAGGAATAGAAGGAGGGAAAATGCCCTCATGCTATTGAGTTCCCATTCCACCCTATCCTGATAACTCTCCAAGCTTGGCACAAAATGCAAGATTCCCTTTCTCATCAGGGCTTCTCTTCTCTACCTAATCTTATCTGGAGAGTGTCTTTAAGCAAAGTCACCTGATCTTATCTGGATGGTGATCCTTCACAGAGCTTCCTGCAACTTCTGTTTGATTCAGTTCAGCCCTTTCTGCCATGTGATAATTAGATACTATGTATGGCCAATCAGTCCTTCCATCCTGTAGTTCCAAAAAACCTTTATATACCTTACCTCTGGATCAATATAAATGAGGTGTCTCTCTGGGGCTGACTCCGAGAAGTCTTTCTGATATACTCATGGCTATACTCACAGCCATCTGAATCCTAATTGCTGTTTCTGCTCTCCTCATCCTTGTGGGCCAGTGGCCAATGACCCCCCTTGAAGGGGAGACCCACAGCTGGGAATCCTGGAATGCACAGTTTGTTTATCCACATCATCCACCCTCCATCCACTCACCCCTCACCCCCCTACATAACAAATTGAATGTGTCACATTCTTCCTCCTGCCAGATAAATCTCCCCAATTTAAAGAGCTGTATCCCATCTTCCTGGTCTTAACATACTTAAAAGAATCATTTAATCTATATTCAGACAGCATTTATGTGTTCAAACTATTCACCTGACTAGCTCACTCTTATGTTAAACTTGATGATAAACCTCTTTCTCCCCTATTAATAAAAACTCCAAAAGTACTTCAAACTAGAGCATGTCCCATTTTTATCAGCCATACACACCCCACACTCATCCCTTCTCAGAACCCTCTCTGAGGGCAACGACTTAGCCAATAAGATTGTCACAATGGGGATATTTTACCCTTCACCACTAAAGAATTCTGACCCATCTCAACCTCAGAGGGCTACAAGTTAAATTCCCCAATACCTCATCAAAACGCCTTAAACATAATCTCAAAACTTGCTCCTCTTGTGCCTCCCTAATCTGCACCCCTGCTATAAAATTGGGCACCAATTCCAGAGCCCTTAAGACCAATGCCTTCTGACAGATTGATCTCACCCATACCCAGTCATTGGGTAGACAAAAATTTGTATTCGTTACCACAGATACCTATTCCCATTTCACCTGTGTTATGGCACAGACTAATGAAAACTCAAACAAAAAACAAAACAAAACAAAATAAAAAAACAACCCTAATGAACCACATGCTCTCTCTCCACTTTGCTGTTATGGGGGTTCCTTGTGAAATGAAAACTGACAATTAACCAGCTTTCAAGAGCCACCAATTCCAAAATTTTTGCAAGAACTGGAAAATTGTTCACCACACCAGTGTCCCTCATAATCCTCAGGGCACAGCCACCATTGAAAGAACACATCAAACACTTATAAAGCAATTAATTAAACAGACACAAGTCTCTCAGCCACCAAACACTCAATTGAACTTGGCATTGTTCACACTCAATGTGCTAAATGTCTATGCTTCCCAATATGAACCTCCCATTGTCAGTCACTGGAGTCAGCCACCATATATACCAACCATTCTGGTCAGGTGAAAGGATCCACTTGACTGGTGTTAGAGGGGGCTTGACTCCGTATTAACAATAGGAGGGAGATTTTTTTCTATCTTTTCACAGGACTAACCTGTCCCTGTCTTGGTATCAGCCCACAATGTCTGACATGACCCCTCTAGTCAAAAAGATGGCATGCCTGCTGATCACAGAAGACAAAGAAGAAGCAGCACAGACACCCAAGGACAAACAACTAGATCACCAGGAAGGACATTCATGTCCTCATTGACACAGCCTGATGTAGCTGTCCCCCTCCCAACCTTCTTGGCTGTCATTCTAATGGCTGTTTTCATCCTGTTTAATGATCTCTGCATGCCTTTAATCCCAGCAATTGGGTGGCAGAGGCAGGCAGATCTCTGTGAGTTCAAGGCCAGCCTGCTCTAGAGCGTGAGTCCAGGACAGTCAAAGATACAAAGGGAAATCCTGTCTCAAAAAACCAACCAACCAAACAACAACAACAACAAAATCTCTGTCAACAGCTTGTATCTGCATGTAAACCAACTGAACGTAACATTGTTCTCCAGGAAAAACAAAATGGAGGAAGAGATCAGATCAACAGCATACTGGAGTGGATACATTCAATATGTTGCTGACTTCTTCCCACACCACTCACTGACATGCTTCCCACTGTCTATTTTTCACCTCTAGCCCCTGCCCCTGCTTGCTGCAGTGCACACAAATACTTCTATGATAGCGCAGGGTAGAAGCAATGACAGCTGCCCAGACCTTCAGGACAGTCCCCTTTTTGATCAGATCTCTTCCCTACCCCTTTTCCTTCCTCCTAGGCCTATACCAATGGAACACCAATGAACTGCCAATCAAACTGTTATCAGCTTAGCTTGTGCATTACCAACTCCCTTCCTTTGCTGTAAGGGAATTATAACCCCTTGCACTGACATGTCCCCTGCCAGAATTTTGCAACTCTGTTGTGATTATCCCACAGGTTTACCTCTACGAGGAAGAGACACCACTACTGGTACAAACCAGGAACTAGAGACATTCCTTCCTTTACTAGTAGGAATGTGACTTTCCCTATCCCTTGGATCTTTTAGTCCACCATAGCTGCCATTGTCCAGACATACAATCTGGCTGTAGACTTTCGAGACAAACTCTATCAGGTGATGTCATCCACAACTGACAGCCTTGAATCCCTCCAGCTCTTGCCAGAGTCGTCCTCCAAAACAGGAGAGCACTAGACTTGATAAGTGCTGAGCATTGGGGGACTTGCTTGTTACTGGGAGAAACATGTTTTTACGTAAATGAATCAACTGCTGTTCAGAACAAGCTAATATTCTCAAAACACTTCCTAAAGACCTGCTCTCTAGGTTTCAACCCATTGAACAAATAAATTTGTTCAAAAACCCTTCTTTTCTTGGCTCCTACCACTTATTAGCCCTCTGATTATACTGTGTTTTATTTTGATGCTTGCTCCCTGCCTTGTACAATTTCTCCAAACACACATTTACCACCATTGCTAGAATTACCACCAAGCAGGTCAGGGTCCACTACCAGGCCTTACACCCCTCTAATACAGGTTATAAGGCTATGGAAGCTCATGATAACACTTCTAAATTATAAAATAAAATTAGAGGAGATGTTGAACGACACTGTTATTAGGTTGCAGTCTACCAAGTTCAGTTACCTTTCCAAATTCGGTTCAAAATGGAGGACTCCTTTCCTCAGCTTCCTCTTCCCTGCCTGACCTCATCTCGAGGATAACCCTGCACAGAGCTTCCTGCAAGTGCTGCATGATTCAGCATATAAGTCCTGCTCAGTCCTTCCTGCCATATGATTATTAGACACTGTGTTATAATCAATCAGCTCTTCCTGCCTGTAACCCAAAAGCACTTTTATAAATTTTACCCCTAAAACATTATAGATGAGCTGACTCACTGAAGGTGACTCCCAGAACACTTCCCACCATACATCCATCTGAATCCTACTCACCACTTCTTCTCCCCTTGCCCTCATGGGATGGTGGCCAGTGACCCCCCGAGGAAGGGACAACCCACAGGCAAAAAGTAGTCAGGATACATTATGTGAGAAAACACTGTATTTTCAATAAAAGGAAAAACAAGAAAAAGAAAATTCTGCTCTTTCTGGAGTTACATCATGAAGTTTAAAAAGAAAGTAAAATGAATTTCTCTGTCTTCCTGGTTTATCACTCAATTAACTATTACATCTTTGATGTGAGTTGTGAAATTATGAATTGTCAATATGCCCTACTCTTCGATCTTCAATAATGTTTAGGTTGAACACAGGCAAACTCCATGAGCTCAATCAATTTTAATTCTACCTTTCCTTCTTTAATTTGTCTGCTGTATCTGTGAAAGTTGGTCTAGAAAAAGCAATGTAAACAGGTTTCTCTCTCCACTTCTGCCTGGTATAACTTGACAGATGTTAGTTCCACAATCATGTTTGTGGTAACCAATATTCGTCTTTCAAAATCTCCACCACTTTTCCTCTGCAATTTGTTTTGTAAACTGGCCCAGACGCCTTCAGATTGCTGGCTTTACACCTGAGGTTCCCAGATAAATTTGAGAGGCTAGGAAAGAAAACACTTTTGAAATACTCAAGGGATTTCTGTCTAAGCAGACAAAGTTTGGAAACATTACAATTAGCTAGTGATAAAGATTCATCCAGATGTTTGCTACTGACACAGTAGTACCAAGCCATATGGTTTCTTCATTACTGACATCTCCTTCACCTCTGGCTAGTTTCTGCTCACAGATAAGCACTTCTCTGAAAATTCTTCTTAGTTGATGGATGTTTCACTACTCTGTTATTCCATTGTCTCAGACACAGCCAACATAAAACAGCTAATTCATGAGGCAAAGCTTAGGCCTATCCTTTAAGTTGCTACAGCTTGAAAGAGTTATTGTAACTCCATAAAGTTCATGTCGAATCAGCCAGGGCTTCTGTGAAAGCCTGGCTGTAGTTCAGCTCTCTCCTTTACACTGCTCCTTCTTTGGATCATTCATGGCCCCATTTCCTATTCTACTCACTGAAAAAATCTTGTCCTCAAATGACCAGTTAGTTCCTTTTCCAGGAAGCAGTCCTAAGACAATATTGAAGTGAATCTTTGCAAACCACTACTTAGAAGGTTCTCACTAGTAATTTATGTTTTTCAACTAATCTCTTTACATAGTAACTTTCCTAGTCTAGGCTCCTTTTTCATACATTCTGAAAGATAAATTGTCTGCACTGCACTATGTATAATTCTGGTTATTAGAGTTACTCTGTTTAATGGTTATTTGATGCCATTGCAATCTAATCTTATTTTTAAAACAGATAGCAACACAATCTTATTTTCTTTTTCTTTTGTTCTTCTAGAGGCATTCCTGTCTTCATTTAGAGTCAGATCATTGAAGAGAATGAGTTATGCATTTTTTTCTCCAATTATGTTTTCAAACCTAAGAGGTTAAAGATTTTATGCGCACTAGCCACCTGTGTGTATTGGACACTCACATAATATATTGATTTCCATTGAGAAAAGCTTGAAACAGCTGTAATATCCCAGCTCATATTGTTATACAGCAGACAATTTTTATTATATATTTCAAATTTTAATATATTTTCATAATAATTTGCACACTATAATTTTATCTAACAACTGCCTTTATTTTAAACTCGCTGACATCTTTTAGAACAGGAATGGGTCCCTATCTGATGTCCTTCCTTTACCTATGATCGAGTCTCAGTTTTCCTCACTCCTTGACTCATTAGAAGCAAACACAGCCTCAAAAAAAAAGCATAGTGCTTTTTATGAAATTGTTTTTTTTTATGAAACAATGGTTCCCGTTTTTGTTAATGTTCTCACATTTGAGTTCCTTCTGGAAGCATTTTAGAAGCTTATGTAGAGTCACCTGCAGTTCCAGCTGGTGGCCATCTTCCATCAAAGCATCTACATTCTCACACTTACTTTGAGGACTTGTTGCAAAACAAAACAAAACAAAAAGAATCACAGGTGAAGTGTGTGAAGACTTAATGCCCCAAATGACATAGGTTGTTACAGAATTTTGCCCATTTCTAAGTGACAGAAAGAGAACACCTGAACCAGAGAGATACTGGGGAAGGTGCTAGACATTTCGGAGATTCTGCTTCACATGGTTTAGAGATCAATACATTCAGAGGCATGGACTTCATGAAGTCACTGAAGTCATCCAATATAAATCATTCCTTCTATTTTTTTTTTTTGTCAAGTACATTTTCATGGAGACAAGAAAAATGACCAATACAGAAAGTGATAAAAAGTTTTTATTTTGATTATGATTATAAAACTCCCAGAGGGGTGGTAAAATTATTAACTTATCCACTTTAAAGAAGAGCATTTATGTTGTGTGGATCATACTAAAATATAGACATTATATTTAAGATTTACTGGTTTATGCGCTTACCACTTTTCTACATATTCTACTTGGTCAATATAACTATCAAAGTCTAAACCACTGGTTAAAATATCCACAGTGAATGCCAGGGTGAATAGCAATAGAATTCTCAGTTTACTGGGGAATGAACCAGATCTGTTTCTTGTTACTGATTTATCTGCATATTTTTATTACTTAGACTGAACCATAGACACTAGGATTTTCCTCTGACTAAGACAATTTCATACTAAATATGCAAACTTACTTCACAGTGTCATTGTTCCCTCGGAACTCTTAACTTACTCTATGTGGTCCACTTTAGGTTCCAGGAGTCGGACCTACATTCTGAAGCAAGATTTAGTCACTTCTTACTTCTGAAGCAGAAGCTATGGCCAGGAGAATGGTGAAATGCATTTAATCCACTTAACACTTTGTAATATTTGTTTTGTCCTTGAAATATTCAACATGGATGGAAAGGTTGACTTCAATGACAATGTAATTTCACACAGATCACAAGGCTGACTATGAAAAAAGGGTGGTTCACACATTTATGATAGACTGTGATCCATAGCAGGAAACAGATGACTAATATGGAGTAAGAATTACCCAGGCCAATGAAGTAGGATAAATTCATTTGAAAAATTCAACAGAGGGGCGGCTCGAGCGTAGGCCTGGTGGAGGCGGCTGCGGTGGCTCATGTGCGTGCACGGTGGAGGCAGCTGTGGTGGCGCGTACGAGGCACAGGAGGCTGCGGCCGTGCATGTGTGGCGGAGGCGGCTGTGGTGGCGCATGCATGGGGGCAGCAGCCACGGTGGCGGCTGCGGTGGCAGAGCACAGCAGAGGCGCGCAGAGGCTGAGGGTTCCAAAACGTGGAGACCAGCAGCCAGGGGGCTCACAGCTGTATTCTGGAAAGCCCAGACATATCAGGCATGGATCGGGTCCTCTCAGACTCCCTGGGGACCTCCAGAGTCCACAGAATCTGTGCCTGGGCACACATGACCATACCACGAGAGCCACTGCAGGCTGAACACTCAGTGTGCAACATAGAGAGGTCTGACTTGGGAGCAGTGAAACAATCCTGGGCCATTCCTCATTGCCTGGGAACAGGCTGCACCAGATCACAGTGCTTCTGGCTGTTAGATGCAGAGTGACCCTGATATCCCACTGTAAGCAGCGACAGATCACCAAGCAGTTCGACTGCTACACCAAAGTGCCCCCTTTGGATCCAAGCCCAGAAGACAACAGGAACAGAGAGCTAAGAACATCCAAATGGCCAAAGATGTAAGAAAAAACAGAAATCAGGGAAATATGACTCCAACAAAACAAAACTATCCTAGATCATCCAATCCTGACGACCTCACCACAGCAGAAACACATGAAAATGATGACAATTCTACATTATGGAAAGTGATAGAGTCCCTTCAAAAGGACTTAAATCTATGAAGGAATTCAAAGAAGCCACATCTTCACAAGCAAAATCAATGGATAATACCATTAGAGAGCTCCAAGCCAAGGTGGCTCAACTTGAACAGGAAAAAGATAGAGCAATGAAAGATTTCCAGGCAAAAACAAGCAAATTGGAGCAGGAAATGTACAAAACGAATAAAACCATTCAAGCCAGGAAAATAGAAATGGAAACAATAAAGAAAACACAGTCAGATTTAAAAGTGGAAATGGAGAATCAAGGGAAGAGAACAGGAACTACAGAAATGAGTATCAAAAATAGGATGCAAGAGGTGGAAGACAGGATCTCAGGCATGGAAGATTCGATGGAAGAAATCAGTACAACATCTAAAGAAAATGAGAAAGCTAAAAAATCTCTCACCCACAACATCCAAGAAATCAAAGACTCAATGAAAAGACGGAACCTAAGAATTATAGGCATAGAGGAAAGGGAAGACTCCCAACTCCAAGGTCCAGGAAATATCCTCAACAAAATCATAGAAGAAAACTTCCCAAACTTGAAGAAAGAGATGCCAATAAAAATCCAAGAGGCTTACAGAACACCAAACAGACTAGATCAGAAAAGAAACTCCTCTTGCCACATAATAATTGAAACTCCAAATGTAAAGAACAAAGAAAGAATATTAAAAGTTGTAAGAGAAAAAGATCAAGTCACATACAATGGCAGACCCATCAGAATTACACCTGACTTCTCCTCAGAAAATTTAAAAGCTAGAAGGGCCTGGACAGATGTCCTACAAGCCCTGAGAGAACATAGGTGCCCAGCCAGACTACTATACCCAGCAAAACTCTCTATCAACATAGATGGAGAAAACAAGATATTCCATGATAAAATCAAATTTAAACAATATCTACCCACAAACCAAGCCTTACAGAAGATCCTAGAAGGAAAATTCCCACCCAGAGAAGAAAACTACACCCAAGAAAACAAAGGAAATAGAAAACGCCACAGCAACTAAACCAAAAGAGGATCAGGATAACCACCTATACCAAAATAATGGGAAATAAAAACCCCTGGTGACTAGTATCCATCAATATCAATGGATTCAATTCGCCAATAAAAAGACACAGACTTACAGATTGGATCCATAAACAAGACCCATCTTTTTGCTGCATACAAGAAACACATCTCACTATCAAAGATAGACATTATCTCAGAGTAAAGGGCTAGGAAAAGGTTTTCCAAGCAAATGGACCCAGGAAGCAAGCTGGAGTAGCCATCCTAATATCAAACAAAATAGACTTCCAACTGAAGTTAATAAAAAAAAAAAAAAAAAAAACAGAGAAGGGCATTACATACTAATTAAAGGGAACATTCATCAAGAGGACATCTCAATATTGAACATCTATGCCCCAAATAAACAGGCACCTTCATTTGTAAAAGAAACATTTCTAAAACTTAAATCGCACATCCACCCCAACACATTAGTAGTGGGAGACTTCAACATCCCACTCACAACAATGGACAGATCATCAAGATTGAGGCCAAACAGAGAAATATTGAGTATAACAGAGATCATGAAACAATTGGACCTAACAGATATCTACAGAAAGTTTCACCCAAACACAAAGGAATATACTATCTTCTCAGCACCACAGGGAACCTTCTCCAAAATTGACCATATAGTTGGACACAAAGATAGTCTCAGCAGATACAAGAAAATTGAAATAACCCCTTGTATCTTATCAGACCATCATGGAATAAAGCTGGACTTCAACAGCAAAAGAATCAATAGAAAGCCTACACGCACATGGAAATTGAACAACTCTTTACTGGATGACTACTGGGTCAGGGAAGAAATAAAGATGGAAATTAAAGACTTCTTAAAATCCAACGACAATGAAGGCACAACATACCCAAACCTATAGGACACAATGAAAGCTGTGCTACAAGGAAAGTTCATAGCACTAAGTGCCTTCAAAAAGAAAATTGAGACAGCTCATATTAGCGAATTAACAGCTAAGCTGGGTGAATTGGAAAAAAAAGAAGCAAACACTCCCAAGAGGAGCAGAAGGCAGGAAATCATCAAACATAGGGCTGAAATCAACAACTTAGACTCAAAAAGAACTATACAAAGAATCAATGAAACCAAGAGTTGGTTCTTCGAGAAAATCAACAAAATAGACAGACTCTTAGCCAAATTAACTAAATGGCAGAGGGAAAAAACCCAAATCAACAAGATCAGAAATGAAAAGGGAGAAATAACAGCAGACATTGGGGAAATCTAGAGAATATTTGGGTCCTACTTTAAAAATCTATACTCCACCAAATTTGAAAACGTAAGTGAAATGGACAATTTTCTTGATAGATTCCACCTACCGAAGCTAAATCAAGATCAGATTAACAGATTAAAAGTCGCAATAACCCATAAGGAAATAGAAGCAGTCATTTAATCTCCCACCAAAAAAAGCCCAGGGCCAGATGGCTTTAGCACAGAATTCTACTGGACCTTCAAAGAGGAGCTAACACCAATACTCTTCAAACTCTTTCAACAAATAGAATCAGAAAGAACATTGCCAAACTCATTCTATGAGGCCACAGTCACCCTGATTCCTAAACCACACAAAGACCCAACAAAGGAAGAGAACTTCAGACTAATCTCCCTCATGAACATAGATACAAAAATACTTAATAAAATACTAACAAACCCAATACAAGAACACATCAAAGTATCATACACCATGATCAAGTAGGCTTCATCCCAGGAATGCAGGGATGGTTCAACATATGAAAGTCTATCAACGTCATTCACCATATAAACAAGATGAAAGAAAAAAAAAAACACATGATAATCTCGCTAGATGCAGAAAAAGCACTTGTTCAAAA
This sequence comes from Lophiomys imhausi, assembly GCA_907164525.1. Lineage (NCBI taxonomy): Eukaryota > Metazoa > Chordata > Mammalia > Rodentia > Muridae > Lophiomys > Lophiomys imhausi. The sequence goes on from CAJQZJ010004767.1 coordinate 108,145, forward strand.
TCCAACACCCCTTCATGTTAAAAGTTCTGGAAAGAACGGGCATACAAGGACCATACTTAGAAATAATAAAGGCAATATAGAGCAAGCCAGTGGCCAACATCAAATTAAATGGAGAGAAACTTGAAGCATTTCCTCTAAACTCAGGGATAAGACAAGGATGCCCACTTTCACCATATCTCTTCAATATACTACTTGAAGTTCTTGACAGAGCAATAAGACAACTAAAAGAGATCAAGGGGGTACAAATTAGAAATGAAGAAGTCAAGTTATCTCTATTTGCAGACGATATGATAGTATACATAAGCGACCCCAAAAATTCCACCAGAGTACTCTCAAAACTGATAAACACCTTCAGCAAAGTAGCTGGATACAAAATTAACTCAAAAAAAAAAAAAACAGAAGCCCTTCTTTATACACAAACAAACGGGGTGAGAAAGAAATAAGGGAAACAACCCCCTTCACAATAGCCACAAACAATATAAAATACCTGGGGGTAACTCTAACCAAGCAAATAAAGGACCTGTACAATAAGAACTTCAAGCCCTTGAAGAAAGAAATGGAAGAGGCCTTTAGAAGATAGAAAGATCTCCCATGCTCATGGATAGGTAGGATCAACATAATAAAAATGGCCATCCTACCAAAAGAAATATATAGAATCAATGCAATTCCTATCAAAATACCAACACAAATCTTTATAGACCTGGAAAGAGCTATTCTCAATTTCATAATGAACAACAAATAACCCAGAATAGCTAAATCAATCCTGTACAATAAAAAAACATCTGGGGGTATCACCAACCCAGATTTCAAGCTGTACTACAAAGCAATAGTTGTAAAAACAGCATGGTACTGGTATAGAAACAGACCAGTAGATCAATGGAATTGAATTGAAGATCCAGAAATAGACCCACATACCTATGGGAACCTAATTTTTGAAAAGAAGCCAAAACCGCACAATGGAAAAAGGACAGCATCTTCAACAAATGGCTCTGGTTCAACTGGATGTCCACTTGTAAAAGAATGAAATTAGACCCATACTTATCACCTTGTACAAAACTTAAGTCCAAGTGGATCAAAGACCTTAACATAAGGCTGGTTACACTAAATCTACTAGAAGAAAAAGTGGGAGAAACCCTCAAACTCATTGGCACAGGTGACAAATTCCTGAACAGAACACCAACAGCTCAGGACCTGAGACCAACAATCAATAAATGGGACCTCATGAAACTGAAAAGCTTCTGTAAGGCAAAAGACACTGTCATTTGAACAAAACGGCAGCCTACAGACTGGGAGAAAATCTTCACCAACCCCACATCTGACAGAGGGCTAATATCCAAAATCTACAAAGAACTCAAGAAATTAAATGCCAAGAAACCAAATAATCCAATGAAAAAATGGGGGACAGAGCTAAATAGAGAATTCACAAAGGAGGAATCCCTAATGGCTGAGAGACACTTGAAGAAATGCTCAATATCCTTAATCATCAGAGAAATGCAACTCAAGATGACTCTGAGATTCCATCTCACACCTGTCAGAATGGCTAAGATCAAAAACTCAAATGACAGCACATGCTGGCGAGGGTGTGGAGAAAGGGGTACCCTACTCCATTGCTGGTGGGAATGCAGGCTTGTGCAACCACTATGGAGGTCAGTCTGGCGATATCTTAAAAAACTTGGTATAGCTCTGCCTCACGACCCAGCCATACCACTTCTGGATATACACCCAAATGCCTCTTCATGGAATCATAAGGAAGTTTCCTCGTCTATGTTTATAGCAGCCTTATTTGTAATAGCTAGAAACTGGAAAAAACCCAGATGTCCCTCAACCGAAGAATGGGTCAAAAAACTGTGGTACATCTATACAATGGAATATTATTCAGCTATCAGGAACAATGAAATTATGCAATTTGTAGCCAAATGGATGGAAGTAGAAAAGCTCATCCTGAGTGAACTAACCCAGACTCAGAAGGACACATATGGCATCTATTCACTTATAGTAGGATTTTAGCTATATAGTAGAGGGTATCGATACTACAACTAACACACCAAAGGGAACTTGGACATAGACTTCTTATTTTTAATTTTTATTCTTTATCTATTTTTTATATATTAGTTATATTTTTTCTATTTTTTAGTCTTTTTTATCTATTGTATGCTTATTGGTTTGTTTGTTTAGTAGTTCTCTATCCCAGGCAACGAGACACTTTTCACTGATGGTACTGCTTCATAGATCCCCAATGAATGAAGAGGCTCTTGGCCCTCATACGACCTCTCAACTGAGATGAGGAACTGTTATATAAGGACACCCCACCCCAGAGATATGGGATGGAATGGTTAGGAGGTAAAGAAAAAAAAATTAAATGTTATGTTTCGGCTTTTTACTACTAATTGTCATAAACTGTTTTAGGGTAATTAAGAAATGCAAATTAATGGTTATGCCAGCTGGTCATTCAGTTGGGTACTATGACAGCCTATTATAGTTACTTTCTAAGCTAATCAGAAATAAACCAGCAAGAGACAAGCTACATCATGTTTTTATTAAACTACAGGAATTTGCCCCACTAAAGTCAATAATAATTGTTACTTTCCTGTAGACTGCACATGGCTTACAGATGCATTTTTTTTTATTCCACAAAGTTCTAAAAGAAATAATCACAACAAAGTGTCATTTGTAAATGAAAGCTTCAGAGGCCTGTCTCATGAGAATATGTGTGAGCTTGTGAGTGCACCTGCACACTCATGTGCAAAATTACTGTAAAGTATAATTCTAAGGAAAACAAAATTATGCATGTTTTTAGAAAGAATGTTTTAAAGCTTCCTCTCTTTACCAAAGTGTGTAATTTTATTTTATTTATCACATTAAATATCTTAGCATAGTGTTTGATATCAGTTACCATCATTTTAAAGCCACATCTATGCAACTAAATAATTAAGAAAGCTATTATCACTTGTTTTGAATATAAGCAGGTATCAGCATTTTTAAGCAAACCTTGTGGTCATCTTAATTATGTTGGTAACGTTATTACTTCCTGACTGAAGCACTTGCATTGACTATAGTCAGTTTTGCCATAGGGTATAGTCTTGTGGTTTGGAGAAAATTAATTGAAAGATCGATTGCCAGAAAAAGTCAGAGACTTGCATTTGAGCACAGTGTTTGCAACAAGTATATTTTGAATTAAATAGTAAAATGCCACTAACTTTAGTCTTCCTCGGGGCTTATATGAAGTATCAAAATCAAATTTTTACTTTTAACTGATACCTGATTTAGTGTAGTTTTGGACTGCATCATATCTTGACATAAATTTTACATGGGTAAGCATAGGGAATGTTCTGAATTTCCAGTGTGGTGAGAATCACTCAGTTATGAAGTTGGAGAAAACTTTCATTTCCCCAAATTACAAGGTAGCTCCAGGTATAATTAGGAATTATGAAGTATAATCCCAGAATAAGTAGCTTAAGGGAGATTCAAAGACCATTAGAAAACTTAAATGGCATCTATCCTTCAGGGCTGTTATTTCCCTAGGATTTTCTAGCCTTGTATAGTGTTTCTGAAGGAGGTAAACATTTCAGAGAATGTGTTAAAAAGAAGGAATTTAACTAAATCCTGGGTCTTTGCCAGCAGTACCTAATTAGCATTTTAAAAGCTCTGTATTTCCCTAAACCTGAAGTCCTAGACTAACTTTACAAATGACAGTCCCATCTCAAAGAAAAGTATTTTTCAATGGTCTTTAAAGTTACTCCTTAGGGACAAGGAATTGGTCGTGTTCGGGAGACATTTGTATGGACATAAATAAACATTAAGCTAAGAGGCTTAATTCTCTTTGTCAGTAATAATGGGAACATCTGGGAATGCAGTTCAGTGAAAGAGTGTCTTCCCAGAATACATAAAGTCTTAGGTTCAATTTCTGCTATGTAAAATATATAGATGATGATAGATGATAGATAGATAGATAGATAGATAGATAGATAGATAGATAGATAGAT
>CAJQZJ010004767.1:129720-189353 GCA_907164525.1 Lophiomys imhausi
TGGAATCTCAGGGTCGTCTTGAGTTGCATTTCTCTGATGATTAAGGATGTAGAGCATTTCTTCAGGTGACTCCCGGCCATTAGGGATTCCTCCTTTGTGAATTCTCTATTTAGCTCCATCTCCCATTTTTTGATTGGATTATTTGGTTTCTTGGCATTTAGTTTCTTGAGTTCTTTGTAGATTTTAGATAATAGCCCTCTATCAGATGTGGGGTTGGTGAAGATTTTCTCCCAGTCTGTTGGTTGCCGTTTTGTTCCAATGACTGTGTCTTTTGCCTTACAGAAGCTTTTCAGTTTCATGAGGTCCCATTTATTGATTGTTGATCTCAGGTCCTGAGCTGTTGGTGTTCTGTTCAGGAAGTTGTCACCTGTGCCAATGAGTTCGAGGGTTTCTCCTACTTTTTCTTCTAATATCTTTAGTGTGGCCGGCCTTATGTTAAGATCTTTGATCCACTTGGAATTAAGTTTTGTACAAGGTGATAGGTATGGGTCTAATTTCATTCCTTTGCAAGTGGACATCCAGTTGGACCAGCACCATTTGTTGAAGATGCTGTCCTTCTTCCATTGTGCGGTTTTGGCTTCTTTGTCAAAGATTAGTTGGCCATAGGTGTGTGGGTCCATGTTTGGGTCTTCAATTCGATTCCATTGATCCACTGGTCTGTTTCTATACCAGTACCATGCTGTTTTTATTACTGTTGCTCTGTAGTACAGCTTGAAATCTGGGATGGTGATACACCCAGATGCTTTTTTATTGTACAGGATTGATTTAGCTATTCTGGGCTTTTTGTTGTTTCATAAGAAGTTGAGTATAGCTTTTTACAGGTCTATAAAGAATTGTGTTGGTATTTTGATAGGAATTGCATTGAATCTATATATTGCTTTTGGTAGAATATCCATTTTTATTATGTTGATCCTACCTATCCATGAGCATGGGAGATCTTTCCATCTTCTAAATGTCTCTTCCATTTCTTTCTTCAGGGGCTTGACGTTCTTGTTGTATAGGTCCTTTACTTGCTTGGTTAGATTTACCCCCAGGTATTTTATATTGTTTGTGGCTATTGTGAAGGAGGTTGTTTCCCTTATTTCTTTCTCGGTATGCTTGTTTGTTGTATAAAGAAGGGCTTCTGATTTTTTTGAGTTAATTTTGTATCCAGCCACCTTGCTGAAGTTGTTTATCAGCTGTAAGTGTTCTTTGGTGGAGTTTTTGGGGTCGCTTATGTATACTAACATATCATCTGCGAATAGGGATAATTTGACTTCTTCATTTCCAATGTTTATCCCTTTGATTTCCTTTAGTTGTCTTATTGCTCTAGCAAGAACTTCAAGTACTATATTGAAGAGATATAGTGAAAGTGGACATCCTTGTCTTGTCCCTGAGTTTAGAGGAAATGCTTCAAGCTTCTCTCCATTTAATTTGATGTTGGCCACTAGCTTTCTGTATATTGCCTTTATTATTTCTAGGTATGGTCCTTGTATGCCCATTCTCTCCAGAACTTTTAGCATGAAGGGGTGTTGGATTTTGTCAAATGCTTTTTCTGCATCTAGCGAGATTATCATGTGGTTTTTTTCTTTCATCTTGTTTATGTGGTGAATTACATTGATAGACTTTCATATATTGAACCATCCCTGCATTCCTGGGATGAAGCCTACTTGATCCTGATGTATGATATTTTTGATGTGTTCTTGAATTTGGTTTGCTAGTATTTTATTAAGTATCTTTGAATCTATGTTCATGAGGGAGATTGGTCTGAAGTTCTCTTTCTTTGTTGTGTCTTTGTGTGGTTTAGGAATCAGAATGACAGTGGCCTCATAGAATGAGTTTGGCAGTGTTCTTTCTGTTTATATGTGGTGGAAGAGTTTGAAGAGTAAAGAGTTCCTCTTTGAAGGTCCGGTAGAATTCCGTGCTAAAGCCATCTGCCCCTGGGCTTTTTTTGGTTGGGAGATTATTAATGACTGTTTCTATTTCCTTAGGGGTTATTGGGCTGTTTAAGCTGTTAACCTGATTTTGATTTAGTTTTGGTAGGTGGAATTTATCGAGGAAATTGTCCATTTCGCTTAGGTTTTCAAATTTGGTGGAGTATAGATTTTTAAAGTAGGACCCGAATATTTTCTGGATCTCCTCAATGTCTGTTGTTATTTCTCCCTTTTCATTTCTGATTTTGTTGATGTGGGTTCTTTCCTTTTGCCTTTTAGTTAATTTGGCTAGGGGTCTGTCTATTTTGTTGATTTTCTCGAAGAAACAACTCTTGGTTTCATTGATTCTTTGTATAGTTCTTTTTTATTCTAAGTTGTTGATTTCAGCCCTAAGTTTGATGATTTCCTGCCTTCTGCTCCTCTTGGGCGTGTTTGCTTCTTTTTTTTCCAATTCACCCAGCTTAGCTGTTAATTCACTAATATGAGCTGTCACAATTTTCTTTTTGAATGCACTTAGTGCTATGAACTTTCCTCGTAGCACAGCTTTCATTGTAACCCATAGGTTTGGGTATGTTGTGTCTTCATTGTCGTTGGATTTTAAGAAGTCTTTGATTTCCTTCTTTATTTCTTCCCTGACCCAGTGGTCATCCAGTAAGGAGCTGTTCAATTTCCATGTGTGTGTAGGCTTTCTTTTGATTCTTTTGCTGTTGAAGACCAGCTTTATTCCGTGGTGGTCTGATAAGATACAAGGTGTTATTTCAATTTTCTTGTATCTATTGAGACTATCTTTGTGTCCAACTATGTGGTCAATTTTGGAGAAGGTTCCGTGGGGTGCTGAGGAAAAGGTGTATTCCTTTGTGTTTGGGTGAAACGTTCTGTAGATATCTGTTAGGTCCAATGTTTCATGATCTCTGTCAGACTCAATATTTCTCTGTTTGGCCTCAGTCTTGATGATCTGTCCATTGTTGTGAGTGGGGTGTTGAAGTGTCCCACTACTAATGTGTTGTGATCGACGTGCGCTTTAAGATTTAAAAGTGTTTCTTTTACAAAAGTAGGTGCCTTTGTATTTGGGGTATGGATGTTCAGTATTGAGATTTCCTCTTGATGAATATTCCCTTTAATGAGTATATAATGCCCTTCTTTGTCTTTTTTCATTAAGTTCAGTTGGAAGTCTGTTTTGTTTGATATTAGGATGGCTACTCCAGCTTGCTTCCTGGGTCCATTTGCTTGGAAAACCTTTTCCCAACCCTTTACTCTGAGGTAGTGGCTATCTTTGGTAGTGAGATGTGTTTCTTGTATGCAGCAAAAGGACGGGTCTTGCTTGAGGATCCACTCTGTAAACCTTTGTCTTTTTATTGGGGAGTTGAGTCCATTGATGTTGATGGATATTAATGACCTGGGGTTGTTGTTTCCCATTAGTTTGGTATAGGTGATGGTCCTGTGCCTCTTTTGCTTTAGTTGCTAAGGGGTTTTCTATTCCCTTTGTTTTCTTGGGTGAAGTTTTCTTCTCTGGGATGGAATTTTCCTTCTAGGATTTTCTGTAGGGCTGGGTTTGTGGGGAGATATTGTTTAAATTTGATTTTGTCATGGAATATCTTGTTTTCTCCATCTATGTTGATAGAGAGTTTTGCTGGGTATAGTAGTCTGGCTGGGCACCTATTATCTCTCAGGACTTGTATGATATCTGTCCAGGCCCTTCTAGCTTGTAAAGTTTCTGAGGAGAAATCAGGTATAATTCTGATAGGTCTGCCATTGTATGTGACTTGACCTTTTTCTCTTACAGCTTTTAATATTCTTTCTTTGTTCTGTACATTTGGTGTTTCAATTATTATGTGGCGAGAGGAGTTTCTTTTCTGATCTAATCTATTCGGTCAGGCATCTTTGATTTTTTTTTTCTATCTTGATTTTGAGTGTATGGGCAAGTATGTCTGTGTGTCATATATGCAAGTGTATGTTTGGAAGTGCTCCATGCATAAGAGAGCACATGTGTGGAAGACAAAGTTCAATGCCAGTTTTTTTTTTTTGTTTTGTTTTATCACAGACTTTCTTCCTGGTCATCTATAAAACCTGTAAACACAAGAATATGGGGATTTGTAGATTCACCAAACCAGAGCTTTAGATTTTCATTCTTCTAGTGATGGCTGTCTAAGCGTGAGGTAGTTAACTTACGTCATAGTTAGATACCCAGGAGACTTATTGTGGACAAATGTGGAGGCATGCAGACCACAAATAAAGGGAGATATAATTTCAAGAGCATGCACAGCAATGGCTCATGCTGCATATGCTACACATCCAAGGCAGAATTTATCCTCAGATATTATAAAGTAATTCCCTAAAGCAATAAACACAGTAATTCAATTATCTGTTCCATTTAATTACTGGGTAGTATACTCAATTGATATACTTTAATTTTAGTTCCATAAAATGTTATAATGAAATAAGTTTAGCAATCAGTAAGAAAATAGTTTTAGCATTAGTATAACTTTATACTCTGTATAGATCTTACTGTTTAACCTCAACTTATAATTAAAGCTTACAATGTAAAAATGAACAGTTTGTATGCATAGTGCTTTATGTTAGAAAATTGCCCTGACAAATACATTGTAAGGCTATATTTATCAACTTAATTTCATTTCATGCTTTTCTGGAGGACACATTTGAAACTCTGTTTGAGTTAGCAAATACCTTTTAGTTTATGTAACTTTCAACACTGAGCTGTGAATGTAAGACATTTGTCAAAGCTATGCAGCTCATTTAGTTTCTACTCTTCTCTCATTATTTCTACATACTGGATGATAAGAGGGCAAAAGTCTGCCTTGGTCAAATGTTTTGCCATTGTATAGGTGACAATATCATGTGATTTCAAAATACTGAAGAGAAATCTAAATAGCTTGTTTTCCTGCATTACTAGTTTGGGTATGAAATAGCAGAGCTAGAGAGATAAGAGAAAGGCAGAGACTTGGCTCAATGAGGGCAGGCCAGTGGGCACCTGTGGATCCCTTACCAGCAGATATTGGGTACCAATGTCCTTGCATAAATCTAATGAAGTTAACTGGAACAAAGAAAGTAAAAATATCACCTAAGAAAGCCTCCATGTTAAACTACAACTTAGTTATCAATTGTATTTATTAATAAGTATAAACTGTAATAGTAGGCCAGCAGAGTACCTAGTGGGCTGGCAGGAGGCCAGCACTTGCCTTAACTGGCAGCCTAACTTGTCCTGGGAATAAAGCCCCGGAACAAGGGTGGCATTCACCACCTGCAACCTAAACTCTGTTACCTAATATATTTATTAATAACTATAAGTTGTTATATGAGGTGGGCATGAAAGACCCCCGAAATGGGGACACTGCCCCTGGGACGCCCAGCGTCCAAGAACCGAGACCAAGACCACCGGATGCAAGTGCAAGAGGCAACTTTATTGTTCACACAGGAGCCTGCGGACGCTACAGCCTTCGGGTGACTGAGCGTGCCGGGCTAGGTTGAGGGTTGATTATATAGGGTTGGGGTAGCAAGAAGCGGGCTTACAGAAGCAGATGCATGGTTACAGGGTTTTCATTGGTCGATTTAAATGAAGCCATGGGTTCAGTTTAGGGACAAACTTGTCATTTCTGAGTATATGGAAATCAGATAAGGCTACCATTAGCACACTCTGGACTTTCTGTTCCAGGCTATTTTCCTGTTGCCAGTGAGTCAGCCCCAAGTGTCTGACCACAGATATCCTGTCTTTGCTGGGCCTCGCCCAGCATGGAAAGTCCCCATTCCGTAACAAGCAACAGCATGGCTAAAATGGCAGCTAACAGATAGGCACGCTTAGCCGGGGGTCTTTCAGGCAGAGAAGCTGGTGGCCTGGCAGGAATTCGGCAGGCTTGACTACCTTAGAGGAGTGTAGGCCTGGCTGGGCAGCCTGGAGGGGCAGCTGTTAGATATTTATTAATAATTTTAAACTGTTATATTAAGTCAGTGGAACGTCTGGCAGCAGCCTGGCAGGGTAGCCACTTGGGACTGCTCTTAGGCCTGTGGCTGAAAGCCTGTAGGTCTTCCAACCTGAAACCCCAGAATCCTTTCTCCCAATAATTAATTATACCAAGACCTTTTAATGTTTCAATGTGGTAAGTTTACTGTTAGCATATATAGCATAGGGAACTTGGAATAAGGCTGGACTTTTAAGATAAAAGACTTCATCCGAAGTGACAGGTCCTTGGGAACTCAACAAGGACCAGGACCTCTTTGATCTTGGGGCTGGGGGCAGGACATGCCCCCTGGGGTGCCCGCCCTCTGGATGTCTGTTGTCATTTCACAGCTCTCTGTGAAAAGCATCTGAATGACATGCCCTGAGGCACCTATCCACATCTGGGACCGCCTGTGAATTCTCCTCTCTGCAAAAAGTTTTTTTGAAAAAGACTGAGCCCCTGGAACTAACTTTAAAAGTGCACAAAAGCTTCTGCCAACAGGTGAAGATATATAAGGCAGAATCCATGTGAACGCTGGGCGGGCTCTCTCTCCTGTTCCTGATTCACTCAAGGTTTTCCTCAACCCATGAAAGAACATGCATCACAATCTCATCCGAAAGTTTCACCCTCTGATGTTGACCTGTTTTGGGTCTGAATAAGGACAGATTCTCCTTGAGATTCAGGAGTGCTCAGACATGGATCTCCCGGACTTCAGGCCTTTGCAGGCCATAAGCATCTGAATCAGTGAGCCGCCTGGGAAACTTTCATGTACTAATTGGTTTTAAGAGCACAAGGGAACGAACAAAATTCAGAGACTTTAAGAGACTTTAAAACTGAAAAATTATATGAAGATCAGCCATCCGTCAGGACCCATGCTCAGAGAAAAATATCCTTTTGAGAAACCTTAGGTTAATGTTAAATGTTTGTATTATAAATACTAAGAAGTTTTAGGTGTTAGGTTTCAGAGTTAGGGTTTGGTTTTAGGATTTAGGAATTTTATAGACAATTGTTAATTATTGATAAATATATGTGTGACAAATAAAAATTTACTGTTACATTTCAATGCTTAGTCTTAAGTTGGGCAGACTCTCAACTAGCTCACTAAATTAATCCTAGACTACCTAATCCCAAACAGCCATGCAGTTTGCTGTACCTTCCAGAGCTCTCAGACACATCTGTCTGCTTCTGTGTCTCCTGGTGGAAAGACGGAATCCTCTGTATAAAACCCTGGGTTCCTGTTTGTCTCAGGAAGTCCCACCTTTCTATACTATTTCTGCCCAGCTAATTGGTCATCAGTGACATGTGAGTTCGAGGCCAGCTTGGTCTACAAAGTGAGTCCAGGACAACCAGGGTTACACAGAGAAACCCTGTCTCGAAAAACCAAAACAAAAAAAAAAAACAAAAAAAAAAACAAACAAAAAAAAACAAATTAGAGAATGCCTCAGAAGGGGTGGTAATCAGATCTTAGCATTGAAATCAGCCTCTCAGAACCAATGTACTAAACATCCAACATCCATGTATCTTAAGCAATAACAGCAGCATCTGTCTTTTGGTATAATTAACAACACTTAAGACAACCGCAAAACTGAATATAGTAATTATGGCCAAGTGGTAAACAGCCAGCAGTCAAGGTCAACAACAAACAAAGATGGAGTCAGGAATGGATATGCACAGAGTATGTGAGGCTTTCATCGGCTCAACCCATGATGCCCAGAGAACTACACAGTTTGAGTAGAGATGATCTCAGCCTGTGTCCATTCTTTGCTATGGTGCTACTGGAACCTCTGGACAAAGGAAGTGTTGTTTGCTTGGATGTTTGTTTGACTATTTCTTGTGTTACAGCTTGCTACATCTCTCAGCAATTTCTCTTATTTCCTCCTAATTTCTCAACCTCTCCGTTTTCTGTGAGTCTTTTTGATGAATGTTGTTTCCACTTCCATAGTCCCATGAATGTCTGTATCTTCATTCTTCATAAGCAAAAGGCAAGGATCTGGAAGTCGCTGCCTCAGATCATCTAATGTGCTGTAACTTACAACCTTGCTTCAAGTACAACTGGGAAAAAAAGTTTTATAGCTCCCAAAAACCTGAAATATAACCAAGTACAATGAGGATAAAGGAGTTGGGGAGGCAGTCCAGTTGGTACAGCTTCAGATTAGAGGTATAAATATCATAAGAAATAAGGCAGATCTGCCTATCATGGCCACTTGCTTGCTTCTGTTGGACTTCAACACAATGAATGAAGCTGTGGCCAGATCACCACCCTCCTATCAGCTAGGTTGTCAGGGAACTGTGATCTCACCACTGGGGGAGTTGGAGGCAGAGGATCAGAAGCTCAAAGCCATCTTTGATTTTGTGGAAAGTTCAGTATCAGACTGGCCTACATAAGGTTCCTTTTAAATTAAATTTAAAAAGAGAGAATATATATTTGTTAAAACAAGAAGACAGCATGGACCTCAGGAGGATCAGTTATGGTCTTCTTTTATATTGCAGCACATTCTGGTGGGAAGGAACAATATTAATTGTAGAATAATAAACATTATGACCAGTTCTCAAATAGTTAACTTTAGTTTTCTAAAGATTTAATTTCATTTTAAAGTAAATCTTGTCAAAAACTATCACAGCTCAAAGAGAGAAAAAAAAATGACACATGAGCATTGTAGAAGGCATGGAGCAAGAATGTATTTTGTTTTTGCTCTGTGGCTGTTCCTGTATTTTGAGTAATGGTCTCCTGCTGGTCTCTAGGCTGTCTTAGAATTCTTAATCTTTCTGCGTCAGCCTCGGAGTGCTGGAATTACAGGGATGTGCCGTGAACCTCTCCTCAGATACTTGTTTTAAGTTTTACCACAACATTGAATTCTCTGAGCCTCAAAATCTTTACCTGTTAAGTGACATGATAAATAAGTAATATTTATTTACATTTATTGGTCATTCCCAGTAGAGTCCAGTAGGAAGGATATGCCCACAGACACAGTCCTGGAGAATACAGGGCTGTTGGGTTTTCTGGTCTTTGTGATCCAATTCTTTCTCATGGGTCCTTCTGTGAGCATGAAGAATCAATTTATTATAATTGTATTTTACTGTGCCTAGGTAATACTCATGGTAATAACCAATTTACCAACAATCTTACCTCCCTCCCAATCTGTGGCTAACTCCAGTATTCACATATCAGGTTAAAGTCAATTTCAACCCTTTCTCTCAAAAACACAGCAGAATATTTTTGTTCAGAGTACTTCTCCAACCCATTTGCAATATTCTTATGAAGACACTTCATGTCTTATTGGTTGTGGTGTACTGCTTAAAGCAATTCTCTTTGTAGAAAACAATGAGCAGAAAGTGGCATTCCACCTTCACATCTGTCTCCTCAATTCCCTAAAGTACTATCATCTTTGTTAAGGGTGCTACATTTCCTACACATGATAAGCTCACATGAACATTTAGTCATTAAGCAAGATTTTTTCATTTAGATTGTGTTTATCTCTGGTGTTTGATGTCATTCTATATGTTTTGACAATAAAGAACAGTACAAATGCAGACAACATTTTTGCTTTCTTACTTAGTTTCTCTATCCTAAATACATTGTGTGTTCTACCTATTTTCTTTTCTTTTTCTACATTTTCCACCCACACTTCTTGACAGCTTTTTCTCTAATTTTCCCTTTTCACAATGTCTCATAGTGGCAATCAAATGTCGTGAAGCCTTGCATACTGGTGTCCTTAACTTAGCAACATTCATTTAATTTTCCTCCATTTCTTTTCATACTGTCAAAGTTTATTTGTTTCTGAATAAAACAAATTCATAGTGCTAAATAATCCTTAATTGTGTGGGTAGACCAACATTTATTTATTGGTTTAGCTACTGAAGAATATGAAAGATAGTTTGAGGCAGATGGCATGGCTTTCATTTCACAAGTCTAATATCTTGAGTTCAACCCATAAACCCCACAGGGGAATGAGGTAATTAACTCCTGAAAGTTGTCATCTGACCACCATGTGTGTACTGAGATGGGCATGCACCAGTACACATGTATACACACACACACACACACACACACACACACACACACTAAACAAACATGCAAAAAGTATTTAAGCTGCTCTACAGGGCTGCTGGGTTTTCTGCTCTTTGTGATCCAATTCATTTTCACTGGTCATTTATTTATTTAGTATGTAGGTCTATCAGATTTGCAATTTGAATTGAGAGAGATGGCTCAGTAGTTGAAAACTCATACTGTTCTTGCAGAGGAAACTGAGTTTGATTCCCAGGACCCGTGTGGGATTCATGATGAACCCCCTGAAACTCTAGATACAGGACTCCACAGGTACCTGTTTATACCGTGCACATATTCACTCACAAACACCCTTAAGCAAAATAAAAAATAAAGTAAATCTCTTACATATAGAATTTGGTCTCATCTAAAACCTTGGCTCCAGATAGACAGAACTAAAATGAACACAGCTTGCATCCAAACACAGCAAAAGTAAAACAGTAGAATTCTGTGCTTTCCATGAAAGCAGAAGGAAGCAGCTGTGGAAGTCAATTGAAATGTAAAGAGGTGGGAGATGAGCTCAGGGTCACCTGTGGGCTGGCTGGTTTTATTTCTGCTGATATAAGCTAGATACATTTTAAGAGGAAACCTCGTCTGAGATTTGCCTGTGGGAAAGCCTATGGTTCATTTTCTCTATTGATAATTGATGCAGAAGGGCCTAGTTTAATATGGGTGGTGCCGCCCTTAAAGTAGTGGTTATGGGGAAGAATCATGATGAGGAAGTCAGTAAGCAGCCCTCCTCCAGGCCCTCTTCATCAATTCCTGCCTCCAGGCTCCTGCCTTGAGTTCCTGTCCTGGCCTCCCTGGCAATAAACCCTTTCCTACCCAAGCTGATTTGGGTCATGGTTGTTTATCACAACAGTAAAAACATTAACTAATACAAGTGGCAAAGCAAGATGAGCAGGTGCTGTTTAGATCTGTACAATTTCAGCCCTGGGTCTAACAAAACCTTAACTGCTGAGTGTAATTAGTTCAAAAGCACAAATATAAGGAACCTGGGGACCAAGGACAGAAAATATTCCATTCACAACAACAAACTCTTCATGAAAAGACTGGGCCCAAACTGACTTCAGTGATTCATTCCTAGAAAGATAATGTCAATAAAGTGAAACATATATTTAAAATAAATAAATAATCCAGTTTCCCTCTGCTTATCCAAGAAAAATGACATTTTAACCACTCTGTAAGCATTATGTGAATATGGAGCTTTTATTCATCTGTATACTAAACTGGCATAGCTTCAGTAATATCAGTCCATGAATAGACAGATTGTGTGTGATACAGCTCAACAATAGCATATTACTCAGTAACAGAAAGTAGCAAACTGCTGATACTTTCCACAGGGTGTAATAACTAATCTCACAGTCATACTAAGCAGGTTTTCAAAAGGACGGGAGCTCTCCTATTAAATGATCTTGCTTATTTTCTAAATAATTCAAAACCATAAGAATGGAGAGTATATAAATGTTTCCCAAAGACTTAGATGTGGCTAGGTTTGTACTATTAAGGCAAAAAATTAATTTCTAAAGTGATGAAACTAGTGTGTATTTTAAAAGTAAATTATTTTTTTTAAGACATGATCTTATACACCCCAGTCTGGACTCAAGCTGGTTCTGCAGCCAAGGCTGACCTTCACTGTTAATCCTCCTGCCTCCACTTTTCAAAGGCCATGAATACCAGTGTGCCAACAGGCCAGGACAAATTGTCCTCAGCTTTATACAAATGCACATGTTTGTCAACAACATAAAAATAAAATGCAAGAAGGCTGAGTTTTCTCATGTTTAGACAAAACCAAGGTGAAAATAATATTATAAAATTGATCTTTATAAACATAAACTGACAGTTTTTCTTGGCATGAAGTATGTGAGTTCTGCAAAGCAGTTTTAGTTTGTGGTGTCAACTAAGTTTGAAAGCTATAATGCTCATCCCAGCTTTGCTCCCTCTTCTCTAAACTTGAGCGGCAAATGGCTAATTCAGAAGCTCAATTTGATACAGCAAACAAAAATTGGCTGAGGATGTAATCTTGGCCTACGTGTTTAAATTTGCAGGAAATCTAAAAACACTAAGGGCAAAATGCAAAGTATTCTGAATATATTAATAAAATTTCTTATAGCTAAAAGAAAAAGTACAGGGTAATTAGTATTCAGCCCATTAATTTTTAGGAGAAAGTAAGTTTGAATAATAGAAGTGCCATAAAATCATGTATTTTAAAAATATTTTCCATTGAAGAAATATTATGTGAAATACGATCTCAAAGGCTAGTGTGTATACACATAAGGTGTGTTTATGACTAGTTTGAATTTTTATAACCTGGGCTGATGTCAACAGTATCTCTAATAAGAGATTAAATTTGTCATGAATTGAAAATCTCACAGGTTTTCCTCATCTGCTAAAAATTAAGTGCACACGCTGTCTATATTTCCACTTTATATTTATTTTAATCAGGTTAACTTACACAAATGAAGAAAAGTAAATAATTCAATAATGAGTAGTACATACAATAACAAATGGATATTTTTGCCTTTTATGTGGCTCAAGGAAACAGAGTTCACTGAAAATCACGGATTTAATGGAAGGAGCAATTGCTTTGTCCTCAGTGCCTGACTAACTTGGCAGTCACTTCTAGAAACATTTGGTGAAACCAGCAGCTTGTCAACTGCCTTGAGGTGTGTCATATGCCTTGCTAGTTGTTGAATTAATGGCCCTCTCAGCTCTTCTGACCTCAAATACTTTATGGAGATAATCATGCTAAATAAATAAATGAATAAAGATGAAATAAAATCAAAGTTACTTTCAGATTTCTGCCATCTCATATGATTAAATGACAATCATCCCCATTTTCAATACTGTATGATTAGCAAGTCACAGAGTCAAGTAACTGGCAATAAGCAATTTATCATGTTGCTAGCTGTAATCAGAACCATTATTTGCTTGTTCATTTATTGAGCCCACTATACATAAGGGACGCATATGGTGGGTATTGAGCTTAGATTAGTGAACAAGCCACAGAACATGTGCTCTAGGAGTCAAAGTTTAACAAGCAGGAGAGTTATATAACAAAATCGTTCATGCCACCCAGTGACTTCACAGTTGTGTGAATATTAGACCACGGGACAATTAAATAGGCTTCATGGCATTACTGAAAAATTTTCAGAGAGGTTGAATGTAACTGATCTAATTTATGAAGGGTATCTATAAGATACTCTATAAGAATATCTATAAATATTCAAGTAGAGAGAATAAAAAGGGTCATTCAAACCAACAAACTAGCTTGAATAAAAACAAATATGTGGAAAAGGAACTAATATGCTCGAAAAAAATGGTGAGATCAGAGTAGAGAGAGAAAAACACATTAATAAGGTATGGGATATGGAAGTGAGTGTATTTGGCTCAGTGTAGAGATTCTATGGGTGCTTGTTTTGTTATTATGTTATAAACCATAAACTAAATATAGTAATAGGTGAAAATAATGTGGAACATGGAGGTTCGTGTATGTGCATGTCCTTCACATGATGGCTGAGAAAGGAAAATTACAATACGTTTGATATTAGGCTAATATAAACTGTAGAGTTGAACCATCTCAATATGAAAAATTAATTGATAATAAATGAAGTAGCCAAATAATTTCAAAAGATTAGACATATAACTAATGGGTTGAAAGACAGAACTCACAGTACAAGACCTTATATGTACTAGAAATCCTACTAGACTATTTATTGGTGACTTGTTCCTTTTTCACTGACAACATACTATCTGGTTTCTGCATCTCTTTGAGTTTACCTCATTTCCCTTTGCTTACTTTGTCACTGTCTTTTGATATGCTCATTCCCTTTATGTGGTCCTAATCTGTTGACATGTTCTTAAAATGAACAACTCGATGTCCCAATGAAGCTTAGCTCAGGCTCGTCCATCTGGTTGACTTCTTTTAGGCAATCACTTTCTCCCATTACATAATGTGTTTTTCTCATTCCTTTGTTCTTTTCTACTTGCAGCCCTGTGGTAGTCATCAATTCAGAAAAATTTCCTCCCTTAGGTTGCAGATTCTTTTGTCTCTATCCTCTCTCCTGAACATCAGTTAGTCTTTGTAGAATGCTCTGGATCATTTCCCTGCATCTCAATTTTCTCCCTGCTTATTAGACATCTTTTAAATTCATTATTGAGACTTGCATAATTTTACATTGTCTTATTTAGTTTTCTACTGCATCCTTTTCCGTAAATTATCCTACTGAAGTATATCATCTTTTTAATGTGTATTAGTCAAGATAGGCTATGCTAAGGTTTGGAAATACACAAATCCTAAAATTTCAGTAATTTAATACAGAAATAACATGTAATGGAAGAGTAGAAGTTTGATACTATTTGGACATTTTCCTTTATTTGAAATCTATGATCCGAAGCTTGTAACTATTAAGGTCATAATGCCAGAGGGTAGTGATTGAATGAATCCATTGGGTACTGTGATAGGCTGTGTCTATATGTCATACACTCACAGGGCATTGTCTGGAACCTAGATACTCAGCCTAACCGCTAGCAGGTTTGAATACTGTGTTGATAAAATCCAAGATAATATATTGTTTTGCAAAGAACACATACTTTTGTTTATTTTAAAATTTCAATCTCCATATTTTGACTATAACATTGGGAATGTTTTTATATCACACATTTATCAAAACTATTCTTTCTTTCCTTGAATAGCCATGATACAATAATTGATCAAATATTGGAGGATATATATCTAAACATAATCATCTGGTTTACTCTTTGGTAAAAATTGTATTCTTTCAAACTAGAACTCTAGTTAAGTAGAGTGTTGTATTCAGAAAATAGAAAACAATTGGTTAACACTTATTGGCTTAAAGGCAGTAGGAATATACTTCTAGTTCCCAATCTCAGAGACTCACTGAGGATACAACACAACTCAGTAGCTGCTAGCTTAAATTACATATTTTACTTTACAGGAAACCACCAAATTTCATAGAATTTATCCCAAAGATCTCAATCTAGATATATTTATTTTGAGCACACAGTCAGTAAGAAAATAATTTCCCGATGATGCAGTGTGACACAGAACCAATTTTCTTGTGTTCCTAGACTTTTATAGTTTCTTTGTTTTAAATGATTTCATAATGTTAAACCAAGTTATTAACACCCATGACACATTTTGAGTAAAACGTAGCTATAATAAGATTGAACACAAACCAATGTAAAGAAAACTTCAGTCTCAAGAAAAAGAAATTACTTCTCACTTTTACGTTTGGTATGTGACCAAATAACACCAAGTTGGTGATTATTGTCCACAAGGAGCTCTGCTGTATTGAAAGCTTACTGTCAGCCTCTGACATCAACAGGTCTATTGTTAATAATATCAATGATATCAAGGGAAACGGAAGCTATTATTGCAATGTATAATGACTGTTACTATAACGAATCTATGTATTGGGCCATTTTGGATGTGGTATTGTAGACCAGAGCAATGCCTGCCAAATCGTTACTGGCAATATTCTGTACTTTAGCTTTACTACTTCTTCTATAGTATTTGCTTTCTTTTAAACATTTAATTAATTGACCAGTGTCTTATAATAACTCCCCAAGCTGAGTATCTTAAAATGGCATAGGTTGTTTCAAATCTTATGTAGGACAAACAATCTGACATGCTGTGTGTGAGTTTTCCTATTGAGAGGTCCATGTAGCCAGGATCTGATGTTACTATCCAATAGTCTGTGATTACTCTAAGTATGCCAGCAGCAAATGACCTCTCTTTCTAAAGACACAGATATTCTATAATAATTTGGACTCTCAAAACTTTAAAGGATACCAGTCTTATGTTCTACTGTTATTCTTTATAGCATACACTTTTTTATTATAAAAGTAATTATGTCTATAAATTTAGTTTCATGCCTATGACAATCATACTTCAGTACAATTTCAGTCCAGAGTAACTTCTGCTCACAGTAGATAAAGGATTCTTTAAATATTGCCATTAATATTCTGTTTTACACTTCTTACCCCAAATTCTTCATTACTTGGGCAAACTTATCATTTTTGTTCAATGCTTTAATGGCAATTAAGGCTAAAATCTATAGTCATTTATAAGTACCATTTCCTCCTATCTCTTAATTATTTTGTATTCTCCACACATCAGTTGAGGTAAATAGTACCCTTAAGAGTTGTCTCCCTTTCAATCCCTATAACTTCCCAATGTACTATCTTACATAGGAAATGGAAATTTTCATTCACGCATAAGTTAAAAGCCATAATGTGATATGATTAAGAAAGATTGTTGGGATAGATGCAATCTAGTTACACAGGTTCTCAAAATAGGTGGTTTCCCAAGTTACATTCATAGAGGTATACAAGAATGGAAGTGGTTAAAGAGAGGCAAATTTAATAATTTTGAAGATAGAAGGAATAGTGTCTGAAAGTTAAAACTGGCAATGAAAAGAACAACCTCTTCAATCATACAGAGTTACCAGATCTGCCAACAATTGATATGTGCCCAGTGAAGCCTCTTTGAGATTTCTAATCTATTGAATGTTAATAAAATACATATGTGAGCTTGAAGCCACAGATATTGTGATAATTTGCTTCCCCAGAAATAGATAATGAAATCATTCATTTCTCCTCAGAGAAATAAATTTGTCATTGTTAAATCATGCCTGAAAAGATATTTCATCAATTCCATAAAATTACTGATAATATTTTTCTTGAAAGAGGTGTATTCTTAGTATTTTACACTAAAGAAAGTAGATATCTAAAATTTGCATTTTATTTGAAGCAGATTCTAAAAATCTAATTATATATAGAGAAATATATATCGAAATTTTACTCATAAGACACCATCAGAGAAAGAAAAACAAATAAAACTAAGAAAAAAAAAGAAAATCAATAGTGTGCTACTGTGGTGGGCACCTGGAATTTAATTTGGTGAAGGAGCTTAGTAAAATGGCTATCTGCTCCACACCTGAGTATAACAGCATTTATGTTTCTGGGCTTCAAACTCACGTCCTCAAACTTTCTCAGTTCAGCCTGACTTATCATATTCTTGAAATCCCCCAGGAAAGGGAATTACAATGAAGTACAAAAAAGAAACCAAATATCCTATGACAGATAAATGCTAAGAGTCAGCATCCAGACTGTTTAAATAAATGGCTACAGCCAACTACAATCCATAGTTTAGTGTATATTTTTAAATAATTTAAAAAACAAAACAAACCAAAAAGTTGCAGCAAGAATGACAAAATGTATAAAATTAAGGTCATTGAGAAAAGAAGAATGGAGTAAGATGATTGTTTTTAAAAGTCAAATAGAGGTGGAAAGGTAGGTGGAGGGGAACTATTAGCGTTTGCAAATCTAGTATGACTTATGTGCATAAGAAGTAAGTACTTTTTAGATTTTTTAAATTTTTATCTCATGTGTGTGAGTCTTTTGCCTGAATTTATATGTATGTTCCATATGTGTGCAAGATGTCTGTGGAGGTCAGAAGAGGGTACTGGAATACTGGAACTAGTGTAACAAATGGTTGATTCTTTTTTTTGCATTTATTTATTAATTCAAATTACACCTGTACCACAGCCCCCTCCCTAATACCTTCCAGGCACCACCCTTCCATCCTCTACCCTCTATTCTGCCTATCCTTCTCCTCAGGTGAGTAGGGACATATCAACCCCCCTCAATTCATCAGTCACATGAGGGCTAACAGCTTTTTTTTCTCTTATGCTTGGGCCTTACATGGCAGCTCAGCTATGGTAAAGTGTCCCACTAAAAAGTAAAGAGGTCCACCACTTATTTGCTTAGGGGGAGCAGTCTGTATGAAGGTCAAGTTGCCTGTCATCTATATTTGTATGGTGGATCTAGGCCTAGTCTAAGCTTTCTTCTTTTCTTTCTTTCTTTCTTTCTTTCTTTCTTTCTTTCTTTCTTTCTTTCTTTCCTTCCTTCCTTCCTTCCTTCCTTCCTTCCTTCCTTCTTTCTTTCTTTCTTTTTTTTTTTTTGATTAGTGTTCCAATCTCTATAAGCCTATAGGGACCTAGGTTGTTTGGTTCTGTTGATCTTTATGTGTTGATCTTGACTTCCCCCTTCAGCACTATCCAATCCTCCTCCCTCTCTTATACAGGACTCCCAGAGCTCCACCTAATGTTTGACTGTGTGTCTCAGCATCTGTTTTGATCTGGTGCTGAGTGGAATTTTTCATAGGATAGTTATGCTAGGTTCCTATTCCTTTAGGTTTGTACATTGTAGAACCATTATCCTTTACTATATTAATAAAATCCAGTAATAAGTGAGTAAATGTGATGTGTATCCTTCTGGATCTGGGTTAGCTCACTCAGATTGAGCTTTCCTAGATCCATCCACTTGGCCACAAAGTCCATCATGATTTCCTTGTTTCTGATACCTGAGTAGTATTGCATTATTTTAATGCACCACAGTTTTTTTTTTTTTTTTTTGACCCATTCTTCGGTGAAGGGCATCTGGGTTATTTCCAGCTATTTCTAGCTATTACACATAAATCTGCTATGAACATAGTTGAGCCAATGTCCTTGTGCCTTGGTGGAGAACCTTTTGGATTCTCCCACCCAGGAGTAGCATAGCTGGGTCTTCAGGTAGAACTATTCCCACTTTTCTGAGAGATCTCCAGAATGTAGAGTGGTTATACAAGTTTATACTCCCACCAGCAATGGAGGAATGTTCCCCTTTCTCCACATCCTCACCAACATGTGTTATTACATGAATTTCTTATCTTAGCTACTGTGACAAGTGTGAGATGGAATCTCAGAGTTGTTTTGATTTATATTTCCCTGATGATTAAGGATGTTGAGCATTTCTTCAAGTGTCTCTCAGCAATTAGAGATTGCTCTTTTGTGAATTCTCAGTTTAGCTCTGTACCCCAAATTTTGATTGGATTATTTGATTTGTTAGTGTTTAATTTCTTGAGTTCTTTTAAATTTTGGATATTAGCCCTTTTTCTGATGTGGAGTTGGTGAAGGTCTTTTCTCAATCTATAGGCTGCAATTTTGTTCTAATGACCATGTCCTTGCCTTAAAGAAGCTTTTAAGTCTCATAAGGTTCTATTTATTGATTGTTGGTCTTAGAGCCTGAGTTTTGGGTGTTCTGATCAAGAAGTTGTCACATTTGCCAATGAGTTTGAGATTTTCCCAATTTTCTTTTCTATTAGATTTAGTGTGTTCAGACTTATGTTTAGGTCTTTGATCCACTTGGACTTAAGTTTTGTGCAAGGTGATAAATATGTGACTATTTGCATTCTTCTACATGTTGACATCAAGTTAGACCAGCACCATTTGTTGAAGATGCTTTCCTTTTTTCCATTGTAAGATTTTGGCTTCTTTACCAAAAATTAGGTGTCCATAAGTGTGTTGGTTTATTTCTGAGTCTTCAATTTGATTTCATTGATCAACTAGTCTGTTTCTATACCAGTACCATACTGCTTTTATTACTATTGCTCTGTAGTACAGCTTGAGATCAGGGATGGTGATACCACCAGATGTTCTTTTATTATATAGGATTGATTTAGCTATTCTGGATTTTTTTCCATATGAAATTGTGAATTGTTCCTTCAAGGTCTGTAAAGAATTGTGTTGGTATTTTGATAGAAATTGCATTGAATCTGTATATTGCTTTTGGTAGGATGGCCATTTTTATTATATTGATCCTACCTATCCATGAGCAAGGGAGATCTTTGCATTTTTAAATATCTTCTTCAATTTCTTTCTTCAGGAACTTGAAGTTCTTGTCATACAGGTCTTTCACTTGTTTGGTTCTAGTTACTCCCACGTATCTTATTATTTGTGGCTATTATAAAGGGTGTTGTTTCCCTAATTTCTTTCTTGGTCCATTATTTTTTTGTAAAGAAGGGCTACTGATTTTTTAGAGTTAATTTTGTATCCAGACACCTTGCTGAAGGTGTTTATCAGCTGTAGGAATTCTCTAGTGGACTTTTGGGGTCACTTATGTATACTATCATATCATCTGCAAATACTTTGACTTCTTCCTTTCCAATTTGTATCCCCTTGATCTCACTTAGTTTTCTTATTGCTTTGTCTAGATTCTCAAGTACTATATTAAAGAGATATGGAGAGAGTAGGAATCCTTGCCTTGTCCCTGATTTAAGGGTAAATATTTTAAGTTTCTCTCCATTTAATTTGATGTTGGCTACCAGCTGGCTGCATATTGCCTTTTATTTTTATGTATGGTCCTTATATGTCAGATCTCTCCAAGACATTTAGCATAAAGGGGTGTTGGATTTTGTCAAATGATATTTTTTTGGCATGCAGTGAGATTATCAAGTGTTTTTTTCTTTCAATTTGTTTATATGGTAGATTATATTGATGGATTTCATATGTTGAATCAGCCCTAATATCGCTGGGATGAACCCTACTTGATCATGGTGTATGATAATTTGGATATGTTCTTAGATTCAGTTTGCAAATATTTTATTGAATATTTTAGTGTCTAAGCTCACAAGGGAGATTAGTATGAATTATCTTTCTTTATTGGATCTTTGTGTGACTGCAGCCTATAGAATGAATTTCGCAGTGTTCCTTCTGTTTTTATTTTGTGGAAGAGTTTGAGGAGGAGTAAGTATTAGCTTTTCTTTAAAGGTAGAATTCTATGCTGAAACCATCTGGCCCTGGACTTCTTTTCATTAAGAGGCTTTTAATGACTTCTTCTGTTTTCCTAGGGGTTATAAGACTGTTTAGATACATTTAAATTATTCATCAGATCTTGATTTAATCTTGGTTTGTGGAATCTATCTAGAAAACTGTCCATTTTGCTTAGGTTATTCTATTTTGTGGAGTACAGGTTTCTGAAGTATGACCTAATGATTCTTTAGATTTCCTCAGTGTCTGTTGTTATTTCCCCCTTTTCAATTCTGATTTTGTTGATTTGGTTATCTTCCCTCTGCCTTTTAGTTAGTTCAGCTAAGGATTTGTCTATTTTGTCTATTTTCTCAAAGAACCAGATCTTGGTTTCATTGATTCTTTGTATTCTCTTACTTTGTAAGTTATTTATTTCATCCCCGAGTTTGATGATTTCCTGTAGTCTGCTTCTCTTGTGAGTGTTTGCTTCTTTTTTTTTCCTATAGCATTCAGTTGTGTTGGTAACTTGCTAGTATGATCTGTCACCAACTTCTTTTTGAAGGCACTTAGTGCTATCAACTTTCCTCTTAGCACTACTTTCATTATGTCTCATAAGTTTGAATATGTTGTGTCTTATTGAGTTTTAGGAAGCTTTTAATTTCCTTCTTTATTTGTTTGCTAACCCAGTGGTCATTGAGTAGTGAGTTCTTTAGTTTCCATGAATGTGTAGGCTTTTTGTTACTTCTGTTGTTGTTGAAGTCCAGCTTTAATGCATGGTGATCTGATAAGATACAGAGGGTTATTTCAATTTTCTTTTATCAGTTGATGCTTTGTGAGCAACTATATGGTCAATTTTGGAGAAGGTTTCATGAGGGGCTGAGAAGAAGGTGTATTCTTTTGTGTTTGGTTGAAACATTCTGTAGGTATCTGTTAGGTCCATTTGGTTCATGACCTCTGTTAATTTCATTATTTCTCTGTTAGGTTTCTTTCTTGATGTCCGTCCATTGGTGTGAGAGGGTTGTTGAAATCTACCACTATTAATGTATTGGGATCAATGTGTGGTTTATGCTTTAGTAATATTTCTGTCGCGAATGTGGGTGTTCTTATATTTGGGGCATGGATGATCAGGATTGTGATGCCACCTTGTTGAATTTTTCTTTTGATATGAATATACAGTCTTTCCCTATCTTTTGTTATTAATTTTGGTTGAATGTCTATTTTCTTTGATATTAAGATGGCTACTCCAGCTTGCTTCTTGGGAGCATTTGCTTGAAAGGCTTTATTCCAGACCCTTACTCTGAGGTAAAGTTTATCTTTGTTGATGTGCATTTCTTGTATACAGAAGAATGATGAGTCTTGTTTCTGAATCCATTCTGTAAGCTTTTCTTTTTTATTGGGGAGTTGAGTCAATTGATGTCGAAATATATTAATGAACATGGACTTTTATTTCCTGTTTTTCTCTTACAGCTTTTAATATTCTTTCTTTGTTCTGTACATTTGGAGTTTCTTTTATTATGTGGCAGGAGGAATTTTCTAATCTATTTAGTGTTCTGTATGCCTCTTGGACGTTTATTGGCATAGCTTTCTTTAAGTTTGGGAAATTTTCTTCTATGATATTGTTGAAAATGTTTCCTAGTTCTTGTAGTCAGGAGTCTTCTCATTCATCTATTCATATAATTCTTAGGTTCCATCTTTTTTATTGACTCCTTGATTTCTTAGATGTTATGGGTGAGGAGTTTTTTAGATTTCTCATTTTCTTTGGCTGCTGTACTGATTTCTTCAATCTAGTATTCCACATCTGAGATTCTGTCTTCTATTTCTCGTATACTTGGAGATACTCATGTCTGTTTTTCCTCTTCTTTTTCCTAAGTTTTCATCTTCCATGACTATCTCTGCTTATGTTTTCTTCATTGCTTCCATTCCAAGTTTCAAGTCTTGAACCTTTTTATTCATTTCCTTCTCTAGCTTGATTATCTTTGCCTGTATGCCTTTAATGACTTTGTCCCTTTCCTTCTCTTGTTTGATTGTATTTTCCTGGATGACTTCAATGGAATTCTCCATTACTGTCATCTGTTGGATTGAGTTTTCTTGGATGTCTTTTATGGATTTCTCCATTGCTTTCATCTGTCGCATTGTGACTTCTTTAAATTTGTTAAGGGATTTCTTTTCTTTTTTTAAGGCCTCTATCATTTTCATAAGTATAGATTTGTCATCATTTTCTTGTGTTTCAGCTGTGGTGGGATAGTCAGGGTTTGCTGTATTAGTATGGGTGAATTTTTGGAGTCATATTTCCCCATCTTTTGTTAGTTTTGTTCTTTGCTGGCCTTTAGCCATCTCGTTATCCTTAGCTGATTTTTTCTGGTGCCCTCTGGACTTGGTGCCAAGGAGAGAGCTTTGGTGTGGAGGCCATAACATCTTGGTGATCCACTCCTCTCCACAAGATGGGTAGGACCTTCTCTTAGCAACTAGATCTCAGTGAGCCATCCCCTTGCAACCCCTTCCTGCTGTGTCCCAACTGGAGTGTCAGGTCAGGATTAGGGTAGGGTGTGTTATTCCAGTCTGCAGAATCCTGAGATCTGGCTGGTCTTCCTAGTGAGATCAGTAGGTGTTGGCAGGCCACAGACTGTAGGCTAGAACCAGTGGGGTATCTGGCTTTTCCTAGAGCCTAGGTGTCAAGTCTATGGGTGAGGTCTACCCCCACAGTTCCCTGGTAGTCACAGACATGGTTTGTGCTTCTCAGCCAGAAACAATGTGTCCCAAGATAGCCTTCTGGAATCAGCAGGATGTCCAGCTGTTCCTGTAGTCAGGGTGACAAGTCGGTTGGTGAGGTCCACCCCAGAAATTTCTGGGAATCACTAACTCAGTTTGAGCTTCTCAGCCAGAAGCACTGTGTCCTAGGGCAGTATGCTAGAGATGGTGGGGTATCTGACTGCTCCCTCGTTGCCTGGGTGTTAACTCTGTGAGTAAGGACTACCCCTGAAGCTCCCTGTGGATCACAGATGCAGTACATGCTTCTCATCAGAAACACTCTGTCACAGGGAAGCCTGCCAAAGCCAACAGGTAGTTTGACAGTTCCCTGGCAGCCTGGGTGCCAGGTCTGTGGTAGTGGTCCACCCATGCAGTTTCCTGGAAATCCCAGGTTCAGATTGAGCTTCTCAGTCAGAAGCACTGTGTCCCAGGGCAGCCCCACCAGAGCCAGAGGGGTGTCTATCAGTTTAGATCTGTAGTTGTGTTCTTCTCCAGAAGTTCCCTGAGAATCACAGACACCCTTTGTGCTTCTCGGGCAGAAGCACTAGGGTGCTACCCAATGGCTCCGGATTGCTTTACTATTCCCAGAGAATTCTCTGTAGACTTGATACCAGCGCAAGGGCTCAGTGTACTCCCACAGGGAGATCCAACAGGTAGTCTGTGACTCATCAATAGTGTTGAGACTCAGAACAGCTCATCTATCTCTCTCAACCATCCACTGGCCGGGCAACTGTCACCAATTTGTACATCCCAGGATGAATCACCATGATCTTACATTTCCTGTGGCTCTGCTGGTCCTCTCTTTGGGTGCAGGAGTGACTGGATTGACTGTGTGGAAGCTGGGGCCTCAGGAGGTCGTGGAGGACCTCTACTTGGGGGTTGGAGCCACTAGATGGGGCCCTGATTTGCTCAGACCTACGAGCTCTTCTATTAAGGTAAGAAGACCTCCCGCTCTCGTGTCTAGCTGCTCTGTTCCTCTGAGGGCAAGGTACCTAGCTCGGCACTTGGGCTGTCCCAGGCTTTGCCAGGTGATCACAGATGAGCCTGCACCTCTCAGACGGCTGCAGAGTGCGAGAACAGCTCCACAGTGACACAGTGGAATTGCCTTCACTCAGACTGCATCCGCCCCAGTTGCCACTGTCTTGCTCCAAGCAGTAAGTGTTCTTAACAACCAAGCCATTTCTCCAGCCCTAGTGAGTGTGGTTGAATAGTCTTTGTCCTATGCTCATTTCGCAGAAGCATGCATAAGTCATTTGGGCCTATTGGTAACTGGGTCAGGACAGTCCTTTATATTACATCCACTTAATCATATAATACAAAAAAGTCGCATTCATTATTACAGGCCTTGAATAAATACCAGAAGTTCACAAGTATATATAATTTTATTAAAAATTTATTTAGTTTTAGTTTTGTTTGAAAGTTAAACATTTTAATTTTATTTATTTACTGTGTTTGTGTGTGTGTGTGTGTTGGTGGTATGTGTGTATCTTCCCATACACATGCCATCCCATTCATATGGAGGTCAGAGAACAATTTTCAAGAGTCAGTTGTCTCCTTCCATCATATGGGTCCCAGTCATTGAGTTCTGGTCACTAGGTTTGGGGATCTCATCTTGCCATCTTAAAAGTTGGAATTTTGTCCTTTAAAGCATTATAGATAATTTTCTTAAAACCAAAATTTGTCAAAAGACAAATTTCATGTGTATCTTTAGAAAATATCAGCAACATATCCAAGTTTGAATATGATATTACATTAGACTGATGAAATTTTATATTAAAATATTTCATAGGGAAAGGGACCATTTCTGACAGCAATGTGCACATCACACAAGTGTTTCGCCTAGATATAAATACATTTCATGCAGCAGCTGATCTTAAAGACACTTCCTAGTTGATGCTCTCAATACTGAAATGGACAAATTTTACAAAGTTTTATTAATTTATCAAAGAGATTCAAAATTTTCATGCATTTTTAGATGTTTAGATTTATTTTTTTATGTGTGTGAGCCTTTTGCTTGCATTTATATTTATGTACCATATATGTGCATGGTACTCTTAGAGGCACCATAGAAGGAAGTGTTTGGTTAAGACAAAAAGATAATTAAAAAGCTTCCATCTATGTGTGTGTGAGTGTTTTGTATGCCATTGAAAAGAGAAAACACCACTGATATAATTTATTGATATTATCATGGTTTGTCAGAAGGCCCCACAAATTTTACCCACTATTGCTTTGTACAATCAGTGAGTGTCAGCATGGCATAAAATTAGGCAAACAGTTTCACGCTGTTATTATGGAGATAATGGAGATTTTAAATGCACACTGAATGATTTTTTTGGGTCTAGAAAGCATCTGTTTTGGGGAATACAGTATGTATTTGACCCTCATTAGCTGCTGACACTGGCCTATGCACCAACTTATTAGTAGGGTAAAAGCTACAAAAAAGTATATTTGTATGTTAAAAGATGGAGCAGAGAACACTAATGTGAGTGCTACACAATGATTCTTCACTGATATTCTTTTTATTCCCTTCCTTGCTCCTAGTCTCTATAAAAACCCAGCCTCTCTTTGTTTAGATATATTCTCTTCAGAATTAATTCTTGATGTGTTCATTCTGTGACTCTTCAGTTTATTCTGCACAAGATTGTCATTTTGTCCACGAATCAAATAAATAATCTCTTGAGTAAGTGTCTAGTTCATCCCTAAAATGAGATTTCTCTCAGTGGTGTATATTCTTCTTGAACTATGCCCCATTGAAGAAGAATTTAAATTTGTGGTCAGAGACTGGATTAAATGTCCACAGTTTACAAGTAATAGTATCTATCTACAAACATTATTTGATATCTCTAAGACCCAAGTGGCTATCAATTATTAATGAAAATTACAAATGTTTTCTAAAATAAATTCCTATTGAAATCCAGATACACACCCTAACTGGCATTCTTTAACTACAGCATGGAAAGGACCTTGTCAATAAAGAGATAAGAACATCTATTACATATTTTTTCATAGAAAAAGAATCTCTTAGGGAAAAAACAGGCAACACAAAGGTACCAAAATATACTGCAAACTACATTTTGCTATTTCAAAAACTGAGAAAAGTTTCTGTTATATATTTCAAATGCTTTATTTATGTTTAGATGTTTTAGAGTTTTGATTAATTGGTTCATAATATCTTGAAATTAACTTCTTAAGAAGGAAATTCATTATTTCAGTATTTTCCTTGTTTTCAAGACAAGTGGATAATGGGCATTACACCTTGGGATTGTTAAGATGTCTTGTACATCAAACTTACAAAAATCCTCTTTGAAAATTTCATATTTTTTAAAAAATCTGTCTCACTCTGGGTGTTAGGATTTCTCATAGTCTTCCACCTCGTATATTAAGCATTTGACATTTAATTGTTTTTATGCTTCTCCTTTGTCAGTTTTAGGTTTTTCATCAGAGTGAGAAGAACAGAGAAAGATAGGGCAGGTCTCGGTTTTCCTTGCCTAGCAACACATTTGAGACTTGGATCCTACTAGGTATATTATAAAAGAGAAAAGAAATGATAGTGGGTGGTTAAGACAAATAATGTATTGTTGTGCATCAAATCCTGGAAAGTTATTATATAAACTGTGATTGCAGCACTAATTCTGAGTGCTGTGCTGATCTTGTTCCAGTTGGAGTCTTCTTTTCTCCGGATGGTTTTGTAAAATCTGAGAACTTACCATTCTGTATTCCTGCCCTTACCAGATGTTCCTGGATCAGGTTATTTTGTTTTGTAAATATAGAAAGATAAAACATTTTCTATCTATGACATCAATCTAATATAAAGTGAAAATACTGAATTAAGCCAGGAGAAAAACACAACATGCTGTTTAAGGAGTATGTTACATGCTGAAGGATTGATCCATAGGAATAAGCATACAAGCTCTTCCAGAGCACGTTAGTTTGTTTCCTGATACCTGGGTCAGCAGGCTCGCAACCACCAACAGCTCCAGGTTAAGGGAACCAATGCCCTCTTCTGGACTCCAGCACACAAATCCACATCCAGATATACACACATACACATAAAAAACTAAAAAATAGCATATTAATATAATATGTAAGATGAAATAAGTAAATTTACTTACTAGCACAAGAGAAAATTTGAATAAGCCCTCATTATTAGAAGGGGTCATCATGAAGTTCTGGCAAAAAATATCATGCATTCCCTGGACGATGACTTCACTTAGTAAATACAGAGAATGATGAAAAATATGCCCTACACCATAGAAGGCATCTCAGTATGCTGAACAGTATACTATTTAAAGAGATTTTGTAAATATTTTGTACTTTAAAAATTATTACTTAAATTTATTAAATTATTATTTTTAAAATAATTATAACTTTTAAAGAGAAAGAATGGAATTATGTTATAAGAGAAGGAGCATTTAATATGAATATTCCCCCAGAGTATATCTGAACATTAAATACAGTTTTACATTTTGGTATATGGTATAAATATACCATGATTATTTTACTCAAAAAGAGACATGGATTTCAAATCGCTTCACCTTAGCCCCAGCTTCTTATTTTACCACTGGTAGACATTTTCAAGAATATTTTGACATCAAATACAGTAATATTTTCTATGTCTAGTGCAGGAGATGGAAAAGAGGTTCTCTTCTCAGAGGAGTTCCAAGGGAAAGACATGAGATGTTTGTTCTTCAGTATGTCTCCAAATCAGTATATGCTATTATAAAGTGGAATCATACATTTCACAATTCAATATGCATTATAAAGTCCTTTTATATCAATGAAGCAATTTCAGAGACTGTGAGACAATTGGTAAAATATTATGGTGTCCATATGAATCTCAGAGTTAATGTTAAATATTTGAAAGGATCCATTCATGTGAAAGGAAATAATACCACTTTAAAAAAATTGTATATATTCAATAGTACAGTGAATGCTTCGAGAGTTAAATTTTGTTGATTTTAGCTAAGTTAGACAATGGAGGAATCAGTATACTATTTGAGTTATTATGTAGACATAGGTACCTGATATGATTTCTAATACCTAGCAACAGGTTATATTTCCTAAGTGTTGAATAAATATTATACGTAATTATTATATTTTAAAAGCATAAGTTATTTATAAAAATTGCATGAAGTTAAATAAATCACAATGCCAATGGTGCAATACTTATTTTCTAATTTTAGTTTGAATTTAACCTTAATGCTTGATAGTGTTCTTTTGAGTTTTGTTTATTATAACAAAAGTCATTATTGAAATGTAGTTTGGTTCTTTTATAGACATAGCAATTATGAGATTACCCATGCTAAAGATGAAAACATGGCTGAAATGAGCAACCTTAAGAATATGAAAGGGGTTTGATGTGTCATACAGCAGATGTTTGCAAAGTAATTATTTTTAAAGTATATAGGCAAAATCTTTTGCCTGTCCAGCATTCAGATAATGTAAGACAAAATCAAAAAGGTGAAATTTATAGGGTGAGAATTTTTCAAGGAAAAAATAAAAACATGATGATTTCAGCATATCTAGTCAGAGTTTTGATGGCACTGAGTGACACACAATGGGGAGAAGCACTGAAAATGGAGAGGAGAATTGAGAATGGTTGTCTTTGAGACATAACATGATATTGCCTATAAGAATTCACAGTAGACAAATCCTCATTCACCAGAAGTATTCATCTCCATTTTGTAAACCCTGCACCACCTCAAGTCTCCAGACCTTAAAACTCAACAACCAGGTTAGATCGCCCCCCTCCCCTCCCCTCATAAGTCGCCACTCTGCCCAACACTCTGGGACTCTCCCAGATGCTCTGAGCTGAAGGCGGTCCCTCAAGCTCCATCTTCTAAACCTGTGCCTCCCGGGATCCCTTGACCTTCATCCTCAGGATCATCAAGGTCTTAAATCTCAGCACTCAGGAGCACCCAGGGAGCATCCATACCATCTCTCAGACCTGAGCGACCTGTGTTCTACAGACCTGAAACTTCAGGAATCTCCAGGCCTGCGACTTCAGGAATACCTATGCCTGATACACCAGGAGTAGCTAGCCTCATATACAGGACCAGCCCTGCCTGGGCTCACCAGCATGCAGCCTCAAGAACAACAAGCAGTACCTAATGACAGCTTCCAAACAGCTCCACCTGAGATCACCAGGCCTGAAAGTTCAGGAATATCTAGAAGTCACCAGACAGGTTCAAAAGGAACACCAGATCTCCTACAGCAGGAAATTCCACCTTAATTGTGGGATCACTACTCTACCAAACTCCACAAGAATACCTGCAACAGAATACCCAGGCTGACACTAGGCCTCCTATATCAGCAACATCCAGACCTCCAACACTAGGAAAATTCAGAGTCCCTTGGGGCACCTCCAGGTGCTGTGATCTTGGTGCTGTCCCCCTGAGCTCTGTTGTTCACACACTGTTCCACTGGCCTACTTCAATCCTGACACACCAGGAATACCCAGGTTCACACTACAGGAACACTCAGGCTGGCTACACAAAGAAAATTCAAGACCAATCAGGCACAACCAGATGACTAAAGGCCAACATAAGAACACAACCAACAAGAGACAGGGCAAAATGGCACCTACAGAGCATGACTGTCCTACTACAGCAATCCTGGTTATCCTAACAAAACTAAAGCACAAGACAGGACCTTAAATCTAACCTTGTAATGATGATAGAGGCCTTAAAAGAGGAAAGGAATACATCTCTTAAGGAAATAAAGGAAATTTCAAATAAGCAGATGAATGAAATGAATAAATCCTTTAAATAAATGCAAGAAAACACAAACAAGCTGGTGAAAGAAATGAATAAATCCTTCAAAGAATTACAGGAGAAGACAATCAAACAGGTGAAGAAAATGAATGAAAATGTACAAGACCTGAAAATGGAAAGAGAAGCAATAAAGAAAGCACAATCTGAGGGACTTGTGGAGATAGAAAACCTAAGGAAGAGATCAAGAACTACAAACACAAGCATCACCAACAGATTACAAGAGATGGAAGAGAGAATCTCAGGTCTAGAAGATACAATTGAAGAATGGATGCATTTGTCAAAGAAAAGATTAAATCCAGAAAGTTCCTAGCATAAAACATTCAAGAAATCTGGAACACTATGAAAAGACCAAATCTGAGATAATAGGAGTAAAAGAAGGAGAAGTCTCCAAGTTCCAAGACCCAGAGAATATTTTCAACAAAATCATCGAAGAAAACTTCCCCAACCTAAAGAAAGAGATGCCTATAAACATCCAAGATAGACTGGACCAAAAAAGAAATTCCTCCTGTCACATAGTAATCAAAACACTGAACATACAGAAACAAAGAACAAATATTAAAAGCTGCAATGGAGAAAAGTCAAGTAACATAAAGGCAGACCTATCAGAATTACATTGAACTTCTCAACAGAAACACTAAAAGCCAGAAGGGCCTGGACAGATATCCTGCAGACCCTACTAGACCACAGATGTCAGCTCAAAGTACTATAACCAGCAAAACTTTAATCACCATAGATGCAGAAAACAAGACATTCCTTGACAAAACCAAATTTAAACAATATTTATCTACAAACCCAATCCCACAGAAGGTACTGGAAGGAAAACTCCAACCCAAGGAGGACAACTACACCCAGGAAAGCACAGGAAATAAATAACCCAAAATGAATAAAAAGTAAACACACACACACACACACACACACACACACACACAACCACAACCAATACCAAAATAACAGGAAGCAACAATCATTGGTCACTAATATCTATCAACATCAATGGACTCAATTCCCCAATAAAAAGACACAGACTTACAGAATGGAATTGAAAACAAGATCCATCATTTTGTTGCATACAAGAAACACACCTCGGCAAAAAAGTTATGCATTGTCTCAAGGTAAAGGACTGGAATAATATTTTCCAATCAAGCAGACACAAGAATCAAGCAGGAGTATAAATTCTTGTATCCAATAAAATTGATTTTCAACTAAAATTCATCAAAAAGATGGGAAAGGACACTTCATACTTTTAAAGGAAAAATACAAGACGGTATCTCAAATCTGAACATTTATGCCCAAAATACAAGGGCACCCTCATTCATAAAAGAACCATTACTAAAGTTGAAATCACACAAAGGTCCCCACACATTAATAGTGTAAGACTTCAATATCCCACTCTCACCAGTGGGCAGATCATCAAGACAGAAACTAAACAGAGAAATAATGAAATGAAAAGATATTGTGAATCAAATGGACCTAACAGACATCAAAAGAACATTTCATCCAAACACAAAAGAATACATCTTCTTCTCTGCACCTCATGGAGCCTTCTCCAACATCAACCATATACTTTGTCACAAAGCAAGCCTCAACAGATACAAGAAAGTTGAAATAACCCCTTGTATTTTACCAGACTACAAGGGAATAAAGCTGGACTTCAACAATAACAGAAACAACAGAAAGTTTACAAACTAATGGAAACTGAACAACTCTCTACTTAATGATCTCTTGATCACAGAATAAATAAAAAAAGAAATTAAAGTCTTTTTAGAATTCAATGAAAATGAAGGCACAACATACCCAAATTTATGGGACACCTTGAAAGCAGTGCTAAGACTAAGCACACTAAGTGCTTTCATAAAGAAATTGGACAGATCTCATACTAACTACTTAAAAAGGACATCTGAAAGCTCTAGAACAAAAAGAAATTAACAAACCCAAGAGGAGTAGATGATAGAAAATAATCAAACTCAGGGCTGAAATCAATATATTAGAAACAAAGAATAAATGAAACCATGAGCTTGTTCTTCGAGAAAATCAGCAAGATAGACAAACCTTTAGCCAAACTAACTAAAAGCCAGAGAGACAGCATCAAAATTAATAAAATAAGAAATGAAAAGGGGGACATAACAACAGACACTGAAGAAATCCTAAGAATCATAAGATCTTACTTCAAAAGTCTATACTCCACAAAATTGGAAAACCTACATAAAATGGATAATTTTCTTGATAGACTCCACCTACCAAAGTTAAATCAGGAGTAGATAAAGAAATTAAACAGCCTCATAACCCCTAAGGAATGGTTCAACATAGTAAAATCCATAAAAGTAATCCACCATATAAACAAACTGAAAGAAAATAAATGACATGATCACCTCATTAGATGCTGAATAAGCCTTTGACAAAATTCAGCACCTATGAATAATAAAAATCTTGGAGAGAGCAGGTATACAAGGCCTGTAACTAAATATAATAAAGGCAATATACAGCAAACTGATAGCCAATATCAAATTAAATGGAGAGAAACTTAAAGTATTTCCCGTAAAATCAAGGACAAGATTGAGGACAAAGACAAGAGGTTGGTCCCCCTTCCCATATCTCTTCAATATAGTATTTGAAGTTCTAGCTAGAGCAATAAGACAGCTAAAGAAGATCAAAGGGATACAAATCGGAAAGGAAGAAATCAAATTATCATTATTTACAGATGATATGATAGTATGCATAATAAGATATCAGAAGATGTAAAGATCTCCTATGCTCATGGATTGGTGGGATTAACATAGTAAAAATGACCATCTTACAAAAAGCAATCTACGGATTCAATGCAATTCCCATTAAAATCTCGACACAATTAATTACAGAACTTGAAAGAACAATTCTCAACTTTATATGGAAAAATAAAAACCCTGGGTAGTGAAAACAGTCCTGTACAATAAGAGAACCTCTGAAGGTATCACCACCCCTGACTTCAAGCTTTACTACAAAGCAATAGTAATAAGGAAAATACAAATCAAAACAATTCTGAGATTCCATCTTATACCCTTCAGATTGACTGGGATCAAATACTCAAGTGATTACACATGCTGGCAAGGATATGGAGAAAGGGGAATATTCCTCCATTGCTGGTGGGAGTGAACACTTGTACAACCACTCTGGAAATCAGTCTGGACCCTTCTAATTAAATTGAGAATAGTTCTACCTCAAGACACAGCTATACCACTCCTAGGCATACACCCCAAATATGCATCACCAAACCACAAGGACATCAGATCAACTATGTTCATAGCAGCTTTTTTCATAATAGCCAGAAACTGGAAACAACTGAGATGTCCCTCAACAGATGAATGGATAAGAATCTGTGGTACATCTACACAGTGGAATACTACTCAGCTATTAGAAAGAAGGATATCATGAAATTTTCAGGCAAATGGATGGAACTAAAAAATATCATCCTGAGTGGGCTAACACAGACCCAAAAAGACACACAGGGTATTTACTCACTCAATTATGCTACAATTCAGAGACCCAGAGAAACTAAGTATCAAGGAGGGGTCAAGGGATAATCTGTCTAAGTAGGGAAGATGAAATAGACATGTATGGAGATGTATGGAGAGAGGGATGTGGACAAGAACCAACATTACTGTCATCTGAGAAATTGTATCCTGCAGATAATTAGGCAAAAGTCAGGGAGTCTTGAGGAAAAATTAGGGGAAAGTTTGAGGAAGCTGGAAGGATCAAGGACTCCACAAAAAGATTCACAGAGCCAATTAACTCAGACTTAAGAAGGTGCAAAGAGACTGAACCACCATGCAAAGAGCTTGCAAGGACTGGCCATAGGCCACATATGAAGGTGATGGGTTCCTTGGTCCTCAAGTGGATCCCCTAACAATTGGACTGGGGTCTATTCTGGACTTCATAATGTTGCCTCCCTCAGGAACTCATGTTCCTAGCAGAACTGCCTTAACTTGCCTCAATGAAAGAGGAAATGCTTAGTCCTGATGCAGCTTGGTGTACCAGAGTGGGTTGGTACTGGGTGAGGGGGAAGGGTGTGAGAGAAGTGGGTGAGAGAGTGGAACTAGGAAGAAGGAAGGGAGGAGGATAGGGATTGGAATGTAAAATAAAAAAATCTTAAGTAATAGTAAAAGAAAAATTAAAAAAAAAGAATTCACAGTAGTTATGGCTATCATCTGTACAATATCAAATCAGCAAAATGTTTTTTGTTGTTACTTTTTGTTTAGAAAACAGAAAAACAGAGGTAAAAGAAAGGAAAAGGGCCAATATTAAGAGAGATTAAAAGATACAAGAGAGTAAAACAATTACACATGAAAGAGAAGAACCTATAAAAATACTTGAAGGCAAAGACAGGCACAAGCGATGAGGAGGTCTGGGGGTAGGACATCCATCTGCCGGCACTACTAAACCATAGCAATAAAATGAGCATCTTGAAAACATGCATGCCCTGAAGGAAAGCAGTCTGCTTGTACCTGTCAGGTTGATTTCAGAGCATCCCGAGAGTTACACTTCCAAGTTACATTCTGTTTTTAAGTATTTCATCTACAACATTTGACAGTGCCTATAAACTTCATTTACACACTATAGGAGAGAGTCATAAATACTAGTGTGGGGATCATAAAGTCTTGATCTGATGAGTAGGAGAGCCATGAAAAATCAGCTTATTTAAGTAGACTCCTAAATATTATTCTCACTAGCAAAAGATGTGTTAGAAACTTTCCTAGCATACTATATTTCTTTCATTTTTATGATAACAGTAGCAATGTCTTTTACCCACATATAAAGTTGCAAGTATCAGTGTTCCTAAAATATATTGCTAACTTTCATGCATCATACAGTGACTATAGTCATTTAACCTTTACAAAATGAGCTGAATGAAAGACTTAAAAAGATATATTTGAAGTTAAAATAATTTAATTATACTGCTCAACAAAGAGGTGACAGTGTTTTGGTATGTATAACAGCGAGTAACCTGTAATGAGATAAAATGTTATTTTTTCTAATAAATAAGGTTATGAGTAAATACAAGAATATTGTGTGAATTTGAAGTAATTACACTTTAATCATGAGTGTTCAAGATTTCTACGACATTGACAAACAAATGTTACAGAGCATGTAGAATCTGCCTAAAA
Source organism: Lophiomys imhausi (assembly GCA_907164525.1). Classification (NCBI taxonomy): domain Eukaryota; kingdom Metazoa; phylum Chordata; class Mammalia; order Rodentia; family Muridae; genus Lophiomys; species Lophiomys imhausi. The sequence continues at coordinate 164,883 of CAJQZJ010004767.1, forward strand.
ATAGAAGAGAATAGAAGGAGGATCGCTGTTGGTAAAAGCGTTAGCCTTACAAGTACAAGAACCCAATTTCAAACTTTAGAATCCATATAAAAATAACAGGCTGGCTGCCAGACTTATAATCCCATCTCTAGGTCCCCTCATCTAGGATAGCCTGTGCGGGACACAGAAACTCCTCTTCAGTGTTAGAGTCTCAGTGATTAATAAGCATCTGTGTACCATATTCACCAGCTTTGCAAAAAGGAATACAATATATATTCTAACTTATAAAATTAAAGAGTAGAAAGAGAGAAGATCAGGGAAATAATTTTGGCAGTTAATATAAGTTTAGAATCATTTTTTAATGAAACAGAAACATGGGAAATATTGAGCAGTTATATTTTAGTCCAAAGAAGTCAGAGGAGAGATTGGGTATAGGATTATTGAAGATTCTGTATTATGGGACATGGCAAGGGATATATGTGTGTGTCACAAGTAATGGTATCATTGAAATGAATGGTGAGCTCAGGGCAGTCATTTTATTGTCTCTTGAGTGGTAGCATTTCCAAATGCTTCTATTGTGGTATAGTTATGAGGAACCTTGGTAGGAAGTGTGACTGGATGGCAGGGAGGGGTCATAATCTAAGTTCTTGTGTTTGGCCAATATTTCTACTCTAAATTGAAAGCTTTGAGGAAAACCGTATGATGAGATTATTGTCTGCATACTATTCATTTTTTATTGTCTTCTGAATGCAACACCCATGATATTAAATAAGAACACCAATGTGAGTGCCATTGAGAGCATTTTCAGGGAGATTAACTAGGAAGAGAAGACACACTGAATGAGGGCAGCATCATCCTATGGCTGGTTTCCCAGAATGAATGAGGAGAGGAAGAAGAGAAACTCAGCGGCATATTGCTCTTTCTTTTCTTTGCAGTCATCACTAAAGACTACACTGCTTCTCCTACCATGCCTTCCCCTGCAATACATTGCATTCTTCAGAACTGTGGAACAAAATAAATGCTTTCTCCCTAACATTGTTTTATGTCAGTTGTTTTGTCCCACCAATGAGAAAAGTAACTAATGTGGGTGACATGCATTGGTTTTAGTGGAGTGTGCATAAATGGACCAGATTACAATGAGTTAATTTAGGCATCATGTTGTGGACATGACAACAAGGCTATGAGCCTGCACTGAGATGGGTTCTGTTATTGGATGTGAGTTTAACAGATCATTTTAGGACAACACACAGAGGAAGACACAGGGTAATTTATGCAGTAAGTACTAATAGTTATTTAATTCTCCCTATCAGATGATAAAGATGCTTTCATTCACTGGTGCTCAGAGATCTAACAAAGACTGTCACACAATAAATTCAGGGCCTTATGTGATAGGTTCAAGTATGAAGAATGTCACTGACTTTGTGGTGATGGCATCTCAGTTTCTGGTGAGCTATAAGAACTTTAGCTGCTGAATAAATCAGCAACACAGAGGCTTCACTGAGTACTTGCAAATAACTTCCAAATCAATTATTTCTAGGCAGGCTGCAGACATTTTAGAGGAGAGTGAATTAAATTACAGTTACTTTGTAACTGTATAGCAGTTAAAATTGATAGAATCAGAGTTAACAACTTAGTATTAACTTCTACAAAATAGGGAACTTATAGAATGTATAGTTATCACAGTAATTGCAACAAAGCAGAACTCTCCTTGACAACTTGGTATGCAGGATTTTACAATTAATTTCCCCAAAGCAAAATAATGTCATTTGGACATCTGTGACAGATGCCTTTGTCGTCTATGTAACTGGACTTAGAATCACCTAGGAAACACACCTGGAGTTTGTGAGAGTTAGCTTCCAGAGAGAAGAAAGGAGCCATATTAAATGTGGATGACATGATCTCATGAGCTGTAGTCATGGACTGAATAAGAGAGGAGGGGGGCAGACCAGAATTAGCCTCTTTACTAATATGTGTGCAATGTGACCAATCAGTACATACCTCTATCCCTATGCCCTCCCTGTCACAAGGAATAACAAAGACAAACCATATCCAAAGATAAACTTTCAAGTTGTTTTCATCCAGGTTATTTGTTTATACTAATGAAAAAATAATGAATGTGTAAGAATGACATTGTGAAGTAGAGCTATTGCTATGATTAACTTGGCCACTGAAACTGGTATGTGGGAAGAATACATTTGGAGTCCTGTGCTAGAAAGGCCCTAGAATGTAGGAAGCAAAGCTTAATGGGGAGTCCTCTTCAGAATTTGGAAGACCTGAATACCAAGAGAAATAATAACAGTGGAGACCCAATTCCTGAGATATTAGAGGGACATAAGAATTGAATTGAGAACTGGACTAGAGACCAATCATGTTTAGAATTCTGGTAATGAATCTGTCTGATTTTTGTGTGAAAATTTTAGTGAGGCTGAATTGAAAAATAATGTACTGCATTGTTTGTTGGAGGAAATTTTAAGTAGCAGACTTTCAAGTTATCACATTATCATGTATTGTTCAACATGCTTATTGGGGTTGATAATAAGAACTCAAATAAAGAAAATATTTAAAAAGTGCAAATTTGGAGAAAAGAACAGGTAGGATGGGTAGGGGAAATGCAAGTATAATGGTTAAATAGGTGAGTACACCATTCCTTTTTTTTTAATTTATTTATTTGTTGCTTCAGGTTACATCTCCATCATAGTGTCCTCTTTCCCCCTTCCCAGCCCTGCCCTCCCACCCTCTACCCCCTAACCCTTCCATTCCACTACTCTGGAGTGGAGTGTCCCTACATAACAGTCCCCCGCCCCAGTTCAGCAGTCATATGAGGGCCAAGAGCCTCCTCATACACTGAGGACCTACAAGGCAGTACCACCAGGGGAAAATGTCTCAATGACAGGGAGAGAAAACAAACAAACAAGCAAACAACAATAACAACAAAAAAGTCTATGTCCATATTCTCTTTGGTGCATTGGTTATAGTATAGATATCCTGTACTATATAGCTAAAATCTGACTATAAGTGAATAGATCCCATGTGCATCCTTCTGAGTCTGGGTTAGCTCACTCAGGATGAGCTTTTCTAGTTCCATCCATTTGGCTGCAAATTGCATAATTTTCTTGTTTCTGGTAGCTGAGTAGTATAGATGTACCATAGTTTTTTAATCCATTCTTCAGTTGAGGGACATCTGGGTTGTTTCCATTTTCTAGCTATTATAAATAAGGCTGCTATGAACATAGATGAGGCAACTTCCTTGTGATTCAGTGAGGAGTCATTTGGATGTATACCTAGAAGTGGTATGGCTGAGTCTTGAGGTAGAGCTATTCCAAGTTTTCTAAGATATCACCATACTGACCTCCAAAGTGGTTGCACAAGCCTGCACTCCCACCAGCAATGGAGGAGGGTTCCCCTTTCTCCACACCCTTGCCATCATGTGCTGTCATTTGAGCTTTTGATCTTAGCCATTCTGTCAGGTGTGAGATGGAATCTCAGAGTCATCTTGAGTTGCATTTCTCTGATGATTAAGGATGCTGAGCATTTCTTTAAGTGTCTCTCGGCCTTTAGGAATTCCTCCTTTGTGAATTCTCTGTTTAGCTCTTTTCCCCATTTTTAATTGGATTATTTGGTTTCTTGGCATTTAATTTCTTGAGTTCTTTGTAAATTTTGGATATTAGCCCTCTGTCAGGTGTGGGGTTGGTGAAGATTTTTTTCCCAATCTGTAGGCTGCCGTTTTGTTTGAATGACAGTGTCTTTTGCCTTACAGAAGCTTTTCAGTTTCATGAGGTCCCAATTATTGATTGTTGGTCTCAGGTCCTGAGCTGTTGGTGTTCTGTTCAGGAAGTTGTCACCTGTGCCAATGATTTCGAGGGTTTTTCCCACTTTCTCTTCTAGTAGATTTAGTGTGACCTGGCTTATGTTAAGGTCTTTGATCCACTTGGACTTAAGTTTTGTACAAGGTGATAAGCATGGGTCTAATTTCATTCTTTTACAAGTGGACATCCAGTTGGACCAGCACCATTTGTTGAAGATGCTGTCTTTTTTCCATTGTACGGTTTTACCTTCTTTGTCAAATATTAAGTGATCACAGGTGTGTGGATTCATTTCTGGGTCTTCAATTAAATTCTATTGATCCACTGGTCTGTTTCTATACCAGTACCATGCTGTTTTTATTACTATTGCTCTGTAGTACAGCTTGAAATCTGAGATGGTGATACCTCCAGATGTTTTTTATTATACAGGATTGATTTAGCTATTCTGGGTTTTTTGTTGTTCCATATGAATTTGAGAATAGCTTTTTCCACGTCTGTAAAGAATTGTGTTGGTATTTTGATAGGAATTGCATCGAATCTGTATATTGCTTTTGGTAGGAAGGCCATTTTTATTTTCTTTACAATTTTGTATATATTTGGAAATTTTAATGGCTAATGTAAGGGATGGTTACAGGTATCTATTTTCAGATCATAAATATAAAGAGTTTTAAGAATGTCTGATGACCTTGCAAGGGAACTATGCCAAAGTGAAAAGCTCAACAAATTAAAAATCAACAAATTTATTCAGATCCATAGAGAATAGTGATTGATGTGGTCATAAGCAAACCAGCATCACACACAATCTGAAGAGACAGATGAACCCAGAGGTTCAAAACTGGTTATCTGTTGGCTGAGAAATGAAGCCATCAGAACCCCATACAACAGACATACTCAATAATTCTTTGGTGCATGGTTGACAGCTGCTTTTGACCAAACAGAACACTCAGGGGCTAAGTCTTTGAGTATATACATAGACATTTAACACTAAAGAATTCTACTAGGTCATCATGGTGACAATTTAGGAAACACTCATTGCATTTCTAACAAAAGATGAATGTTTAGTTTGTGTGACCACCCCCATAGATTTTCTATTTGCTAAAGAAAAGTCTACCATACTTTTACAGAGTAGGGAAGTATCAAAATGAAAATCTATTTTAAAGCTATCATCTTGTCTTACCTATCACAAGAGTAAAATGAGGGATTATTTATGTAAGTCACAATAGAGTGGCCTAGGGACAACAAAAAGACCTAAGATTTCATCACAAAATTATAGAATATTTCTTTTTGCCTCACTCTTACACTTGTGTTGTAGAACTGTTTTCCATACCAAATTTAAACACCTTCTCCTGAAGTATTTCATCACAAAATTATAGAATATCTCTTTTTGACTCACTCATACCCTTGGGTTGTAGAACAGTTTTCCATACCAAATGTAAACACCTTCCCCAAAGTAGGGGGATGGCTCACAACAACCAGAATGTAAAGCAACTATCAAGACATCAAATGCTCTTAAAGCTTCAATGGTTCACATGATCCCTAACTTAGTTCTTAATCAAGTACCAACTGCTGGACAAAAGAACTCCATATCCAGTGAAGCCTCTTGAAGTTCATACAGGGAATTCCAAGGATGCAGCTTTCCTTAACCATTTCCCATGATGCAACTGCCTTTGAGTCACCTGTGTTCCTGTAAGTAATCTCTTATCTGTGTTCCTATTAGTAACCTCCCCCCCCACAAAAAAAAAAACCCAAAAACTTAAGTTGAATTTCTTTGGTCCATTGTCTGTATCTTATCTGGCACAGACATGTGTTCACATCACCTCAGAAAAATACACACAACCTATGTCAATATGTCAACAATTGTCATATGTCAACAATAGAGTTTTGCATAATGACACGTTAGGACAGAAAAAGTGGCAGACACAGTGTACTTAAGTAGCTCTTTGCCTTCCTTTGCCAACTGTGATGAGAGAGAAAAGGACATTGGAGGAGTATCAGATACACATTGATATTAAATATAGTTCACTCTCCAGTAGATTAACATAAAATCCCACATATACATAAACTGACTACAGGTCTTTTTAGCAGACCTATCATGTCTAGCACTCAACCAAGATTTTTTTAGTTAGGCAAAAAAAACAGAATAGATGAGAAACAATAAGGTCTATGGACCCTCTTAGCACATGGTTTTATTTATTCTAGTAAAATCATGTTTCTTCTAGTTTTTTAAATATTTATTTATTTATTTATTTATTTATTTATTTATTTATTCTAGAAACAATCATGTTTCTTCTAGTTTTTTTATATTTATTTATTACTTCAGGCTATATCTCCATCACAGTGCCCTCTTTCAACCCCTCCTAGTCCAGCGCTCCCACCCTCTACCCCCTATCCCTTCCATCCTACTTCTCTGGAGTTGAATGTCCCTACATAACAGTCCCCTGCCCCAGTTCAGCAGTTATATGAGGGCCAAGTCCTCATACACTGGGGGCCTACAAGGCAGCACCACTAGGGCAAAGTGTCTCACTGACAGGAAAAAAATTCTATAATCATGTTCTCTTTGGTGTGTTAGTTGAAATATAGTTATTCTGTACTATATGGCTACAATCCAATTATGAGTGAATAGATGCCATGTTCATCCTTCTGAGTATGGATTAGCTCATTCAGGATGAGCTTCTCTAGTTCCATCCATTTAGCTGCAAATTGCAGGATTTCATTGTTTCTGGTGGCTGAGTAGATTTCCATTGTGTAGATGTACCACAGTTTTTTTGTATCCATTCCTCGGTTGAGGGACACTGGGTTGTCTCTAGTTTCTAGCTATTACAAATAAGGCTGCTATGAACATAGTTGAGGAAACTTCCTTGTGATTTGGTGAGGAATCATTTGGATGATACCAAGAAGTGGCATGGCTGGGTCTTGAGGTAGTTTTCTAAGATATCACCACTGATTTCCATACTGGTTGTACAAGCTTGCACTCCGACCAGCAATGAAGGAGTGTTCCCCTTTCTCCACAACCTTGCCAGCATGTGCTGTCATTTGAGCTTTTGATCTTAGCCATTCTATCAGGTGTGAGATGGAATCTCAGGGTCGTCTTGAGTTGCATTTCTCTGATGATTAAGGATGCTGAGCATTTCTTCAAGCGTCTCTTGGCCTTTAGGAATTCCTCCTCTGTGAATTCTTTGTTTAGCTCTTTTCCTCATTTTTAAATTGGATTATTTGGTTTCTTAGCATTTAATTTCTTGAGTTTTCTGAGAATTTTGGATATAGCCCTCTGTCAGATGTGAGGTTGATGAAGATTTTTTTCCCAATCTGTAGGTTGCCATTTTGTTTGAATGACAGTGACTTCCACCTTACACAAGCTTTTCATTTCATGAGGTCTCATTTATTGATTGTTGGTCTTAAGCCTGAGCTGTTGGTGTTCTGTTCAGGAAGTTGTCACCTGTGCCAATGAGTTCGAGTGCTTTCCCCAATTTCTCTTTTAAATTTAAATGCTGTAATAGTGAGCTCAGCTAGGTTTCAAAAACAGTTCATCCTATTCATACTTTTAAAATATTTCTCCTTATACCTCTGATTCCCTGTGAGCCCACAGCACTTTTCACAATCACTGTGACAAGAACAAAGAGTTCATCTACTTATTCCTATAGTGACCCTAGCATGACACAAATCCACCCAGTGCTATTAGCAAACTAGATGGGCTTCTTAATTCCTGAAAGAGTTCTGTGGCCAGTGAGCTGTATCTGGTGTAGTAGACATTCACTAAATGTCTGGAAATAAGTAAGGAATCTATACTGATAGTCTTTGTTTTCAAAGTAGATTTTGTTATTACCTTAATCATTTCAAATGGTTTCATATTAGTATGAACTCACAAAGTGTTTTATTTTACAACTTTTTCAAAATGCTGTTGTTCCATACTGTATGCTCTAGTCAGGTTTATTCCTCAAAGTTCCCTCTGATCTCAAGACAATTGCTGTCCCCATAGCTTTGCTTATTTATCTCTCCTGCCTTTGCCATTCTTAAAAGCTACTGATCTTTACTTTAAAAAACACACAGTTCAGTTGTCACATCTTATTTTATTGGCATATATGTGTCCATTAGTTTGTGAGTACACATGTGTGTATGCATGTGAGAACAGAGGCCACCCTGGGTGATGTTTCACATCTTTTTGAGACAGAGTTTCTCACTAAGACTAAGATTTAACCGACTGATCAATGAGTGCCAGAGATCCCCACCCCATCGCTAGGACTCCTAACACTGGGACTACACTTTCACACAGTGTAGAATATACTTTTACATGGTTCTGGGGCTCAGTCTTGCCAGGGATCAATCTTGGGACCTCATGCTAGTCATCGTGTCTCCGATGCTTGCAGGACTAGCATCAGACTGATGCAGCTGGCTCCTTGGCTCCTCATTTTATTTCACTTCGAATCTCACAGTCATTTTTCATGCTTATTCTGTTGCATTAATTGAGAGCATGGGCTACAATTTATTAACTTGCATCTGTTGTGAGAGCTTGCATGACACAACTGATCAATAATATGTGCTATGTGGAAATTGATTAATCAATAATAGAAGAGTGGCTAATGTTTGCATGTGTGTGTACTAAGTAAACTGCAGTCAATGACTCTTCCAAACTCTTGCATTTTCTGAGACAAATATTTATAGATAATGTATGGAGGATTTGACTAAGTATATGATATAAACAAAACAGTTGTCTAACAACTAAGAAATTTTGTTTTTATTTTTTATTTTGTAGTACTGAGTATTGAACCCAGGACCTTGTGTATGCTAGGTAAGCACTGAGCTGCTTTCTCAGACAATGTTAAGTTATTTAGTTGATATTTAGTTACCTCCTCAAATATTTATTTGTTAGACTAAATGTTTTTAAAATGAAATATTAGCAGGACAAGAACAATAATAATGTAAAACCATTCTAAAAGAATGATGGAAACTACATTTATCATGAAAGTTGGACATATATGTCCCTTTCCAAATGCTGATATACACAAATCTAAGAGTTGTGCATAATTGGATATAAGAGAGGAGGCAAGAAAGAGAAGAGAGTATCTTGAATAATGCTCTGACAAGAAAATCCAGATCCTAGGAGGCTTGCAAAATCATTAACAAATATTCTAATTAGACTATTTTAAAGTGCAATCAGAGCAATAATAGATGCCTGATTGTATCAGTGTAAACCAATCAGTAGAAGTATGATAATACAACCCAAAGCATAGAATCATTACTTAAGAAACAATTTAAATACTACCATGATATGTCAATCCTTTCTGAAGGTGGAGTTAATACAGCTTGATGGTTAATTTTAAATTATATACATAATGTATTTACAAATTGTGTTTCTAGGAATCAAAAGTGAATAAAGTCTAAGGAATTGTTCACTGCCTTTGGAATGATTATCATTGCAATAGTCATCTGAAACCAATGATGAGCTCATCAAATGTTCAACAATGTAAACATACATTATGTACAATATGTACACACACTCACAAATGTACACACACACAGAGGAGAGAGGGAAGGAGGGAGGATCAAGGTAAGAAGAGAGGGTGGGGGAAAGAATAGAATTGTAAATTATACAATGCAGAGATTAAGAATAGAAAGCCGTTTATACATATTTGGCCCCTGACTTTAACATTCTACTATCTAACCATCTCCATGAGTTTAAAGGTCTATATCTGACTCAACATTCATATTAACTTGCAACACACTTTTAAGAGTATCTTCTTAGATCTATAACACCCTCTTGATTCCTAAACACCTCAAAATTTAACTATGAGACTCTAGCTGTCTATTCTTCAACCACCTCAGAGACCTGAGAGGGATAAATATATCTGCTTATATAGGAAGTGCAGGGCCTGCAGCTTCCAAAACTAAGAAAGGACATACCAATGACTGCCTGGACAGTTCCCATTTTCTCTCCACACAATCCTGCATCAGTCTTCAGCCTTTGGGTCCTGTTTCTCTGACAGACATTTGTTGTAGAGCAGGGATTATGAAGGACTTACCTAAACTGGACATTGGGAAGGTGTACTGGGCCATTTAACTCTCATAAATGTGGCATATTTATATCTGTTGTTTTGTATAGTATTTACTGTTATAAGAGAAGGAACCATCTGTTGGACTGAAAGGGGAAACTTCTGGGGGGAAGAGGGTGGAAGGGCGGGATAGGAAGGGAGAATAGGGAGGGGTTTGTGAATGAGATGTAACTTGAAGAAAAAAAAATAAAGTATTTATAAAAAAAGAATAGAAAGCCGGAGTCAATATCAAAGGGAAGTCTTTACTTTATGACCCAACCAGATTATTTAAGTTCCTTTCAACACTCAATAATTGTTTGCTTCATAAACTGATACCAGGTACTTAAGATATTGTGGGATACTTTTTTTGACGTTAGATACAGTGTGAAAAGTATTCTTCCTCCTATTGTTCTGCATCTGAAATTTTACTTCATCTTGTTTCTAATTCTGAGATGGGAATAGATGTGGTTAGACTAAAATCATTTTTTGCTCCCTGTGTTTGGTAATCGTCAGCTTGTACTTGGGGAACCTAGTAAAATCAAAATCAATTTTAGTTGTATTACTACTCAATATAAATTTTACATATATTTAATCTAAATTGTATAATATATAATCATCTATAATCTTCTACAAAATGTACACATCATTATTAAACTGAAAATGCATTAAATTTTATAGAGATAGTATAAAATTGTCCTTTTACTACATTATATTCCTCTATAAAACAACACAACAATGTATTACTCAACAGACAGGGTACTCTGCATAAAAATCTGTGGCATAGTGAAACAGATATTCCTTTCAAACATATCAGGTATGTGCTGTGAATAATAAGTGCCTTAGGAGACACAATAAATATCTAATTTATTTTGTAATAATAATTACTCCTGGATGAAACATAGACGCTAGAACAAAAAAAGCAGATTCCACAGTAGTGGGCCACTGAGTTTGTTGGAGTTATTCAATTGAACATGAGTGACTAAAGGCAGTCTGTCCATAAAACCATCAGTCTCACATTGGCAGCTGCCTCCTCCACTCCACAGTTAGTCTTCCCCAGGTTTTCCCCTTCCAACAATGATTGCTCATCATGTTTAATCTTCTGAATATGACTTGTAAATCTTATAGTTTCCTTATGTTTTTTGAGCCTTGTAAGTTTCATTAGCTTTCTGAGTGTTATGAACCTTCTCCCCTCCCTCCAGATATCTGGAGAGATTATCTGGGCAACAAAGATCAGGCACACTCTTCTTTTTTGCCTTCTAAGTCTGGTTTTCTCTAAAGAGATGTGAGGGGGTTATTAGTCTATCTATCTATCTATCTATCTATCTATCTATCTATCTATCTATCATCTATCTATGTATTTGGCCATGCAATATCATTTAATATTAAACAACTCCTTCCCATACTCTCATTTTCTCTTTCTTCTTTATGGGTCTTTAACAATTAACATAAATTCAATGGTTTTAAATGGTACAAGTAAAGTACCACACATCTCTAGAAGTTTCATGCACAAAATAGTTCATACAGAGGTGTGTTCATGTTTTATTTCTGTTGCTTTGACAAATATGCTAAAGAAAACAACATGGGAAACAAAGAATTAATTTGGATTATTAAAAGTAACAATCCATTGTTTCAGGGATGTCAAGTAAATTAAGCAGTTAGTTACATCATAGCCACAATCAAAAGCAAGGAAAATATAAATACAACCTTCTTGCTTGCATAGTCTCAGCTAGTATTCTCCTCGAAAACTATTGAGGATCCTGCCTAGGGAATGATACTTCTGACAATGCCCTTTAGTATACTTTCAATAAAGATAATCACCAGGAGACATTCCCACAGTCCAACATGATCTAGAAAATTACACATAAGTCTGTCTTCCCAGGGCAATCTAGTTTGTGTCAGTTTGGCAGTTAAAACTAGAAAACACAGTGGCTATCAGAAGAATTGCATTTTTGCACTTCAAGGGAATTTTCTTATCAAAACAGCTTCTTAAATCTAACTAGTGTCTTGAACTCTTCCATTGGTAGGTGGGATCCCCAATGATCCCTCCTATCTTTCTGTCTATTTCTTCCCCCTCCTGCTTCTCTCTCTAGTGAGTTTAGCTTATCATGTCTTCTTTTACTCTATCCCCACTATTTCTCTTATCAGAGATTTGTGATAATTCTAGACCTTCTATAAACCAAGAAAAACTTCCATTTCTTGATCAGAAAGTCTTTGCTGTGTCTCTTCACTTTTGGGGGCCAGGAATCTATCTGCCATATCTCTCAATTAGTCCTTCACCACCATAGTTGCTCCATCTTTTTGCTATGTTTGCATCTTAATGTCATGCATTTATTTCCTGTGAATTTTAGGATAAATTCACACTTAACACTGAGAGTTCTTCTCAGGAAATCTCTATTTCCTTCTTCAGTTTGTAGTAGTCTTCATTCCCCTTCATTTTAACATTGTTTTGTCTCTCTTCTCTCCATAAGTACTCCTCTCTAGCCTTTCAACAAGAGAAAAAAATTAAGTATGGTTATTAAGAAGCAAAGCATTGTTTTTAGTGGTTCTTTAATTATGAGGAATTTTTTATACTAAAAAGTATTAGAGATGAAAGGCAAAAAAAATCTAAGTAAATAATAGGTGTCTGGATGGAGGAAATGATGACTTTAGTTTAGAATATAAAGACGAAAATACAGAGATGTCAAAAAATGGAATTTTCAGTTTCACAGAACTTAGTTTGAAATTCATGACCACTTTTAGTCCAAATGATTTTATGTGCATTTGACTTTTGTATATCTTTGAATTGCATATCTTTAAAGGTAAGATTGACATCTGACAATGTAAGGAACTATAGAGACCTAAAAATATTCCCCTAAAAAGCCTATGAATGAATCTTTTTATCTTTTCTGCATAAAGCAGGCAAGACCACTACAAATGAAATATGACAAAATAATTTTTGATTTGCAGAGTAGTGCCAAGCATCTTGTCAGCTGTGAAAGAGAGTTGGCCCACAATCTTTAGATTCAAGCATATTCAGTGCTGTTGATTGAATCCACGCCCAGGATATGAATAGCTAACTTGGTGAGAATTGCCTTTAGTTTGCTTGCAAAGCTTTATTTGATGCTGATTTATAAATGATACTTGCTGAATTACAGAACCTCATTATCCTTCATTACAAAAAAGCATGCTAAATAGAAGTTACTATTACATGTCAGGTGCTGCTTCTGAGATGAAAGAACCAATGAAGGAGATGGATATGCAGTTTGCTGGCACAAAGAGGCAAGAAAATGTGGGCTCTGATCCTCTAGTCTTTGATGTATGGCATAGCACACATCTTATAATACATGCCCAATCTGGGCTAATGGTTGATTATTAGACAGAGGCAATTAATAAGCTCTTAAATGAAGAGATATTTATTGTATTATAGCCCTTGACTAAGAATGGCTACTGAGGTTCTTGGTACTAAATGATTTATTTCTTATTGTGAACTCTTTGGTCCATGTACAAATATTTTAAGGAGACTTTTTAAAATTTCCATTTCTCTCTCTCTCTCTGTTTCTGTATATGTCTGTGTGTGAGAGAGAGATAATGTGTGTGTGTGTGTGTTCGATTCTTGAGCACACGCATACCACACAGCATATTTGGATGTCAGAGGATGACCTTGGGTGGATTAGGTCTTCTCCTGTCATCTTGTTTGAGGACAGCTCTCATGTTACTCACCACTGCATAGTCTAAGCTAGCTGACATACTTCAAGATATATTATCCCATTTCCATCTCACAGCACAGAAATCCAGGACTGTAGATACAGTTGTGGCAAGTGGCTTTACCGGAGCTCTGGGGATCTAAACAACTTTGTTTGTGACATGCTTTGCCTACTTAGCATTTCTCCAGCCCTCAAAAAAAATTAGATCTTCATAAAGGAACATTAAATGTCTAACTTTACAGTGTTTGTGATGATTTATTTTTGTGGGCTGGAGAAGTAGGTCATTGGTGGAACATTGGTCTCACTTGTGGAACAAAGGTCCTGGATCTGATCTCCACTACGGGTTTAAAAAAAGAATTTATTTTAACTGAGTCACAAGTAAGAATCAGTCTGTATGATTTTCTATCACTTTTGTAAATATTATCAAGCTTGAAAGATTTTTAACTTACAACAAAATAGAAGATGCAGCTTCTTCAGAGAGCTGCTGGCACACTAGAAAAAAATGGAGGAAATTAATTTAAGATATGTTTACACCATCTTGACGATATACTAAATACATATTACTGCATTGTGTCTCTAAAATGCCCCATGGAGAATTCTGTTATAAACTTGACTTCCAGCTTTCCACTGCAGGTAATGGTAGAGCTTTCATAGATAAAACTTAATGAATGGAAGTTAAGTTACTGGGGGCATGCTTTTGAAGAGGGATATAGATGGTTGTGACCCTTCTTACTTTCTTCATCTTTCACAGCCACCAGGATACAAAATTTTTTTCCTTCAGATGCTTCTCACCATTGTGTATTGTACAGTTTAGACACACCTTGTCCACAGCAGCTGTTATAAAGAAAAACATTTAATTAGGGCTGGCTTACAGCTCAGAGATTTACTGCACTATCATGGCAGGAAACATGGGAATGTGCATGCAGACTTGTTTCTGGAGAGGTAGCTGAGACTTCTACATACAGATTGGCAGGCAGTAGAAAGAGTGACACTACGCCTGGCTTGAGCTTCTGAAACTTCAAAGCCCACCCTCACTGACACACTTCCTCCAAAAAGGCCACAACTATTCCAACAAGGCCACACCTCTATGAACTACTATAATGCCACTTTGTATAAGCTAGAGGAGTCATATTCATCCAAATCACCACAGATGATAGGTTGATAGATGATAGATAGATAGAAGTTAGATAGAGAGATAGATAGATAGATAGATAGATGACTGATGGCAAGTAGGTTTTATATGGAAACTAATCCCTGAAATCACATAAATCAGTAAGGACAATGGTCTAAGTTCCAGAGTACTAAAGCAAAGGATCCAAGATCTTTCATATCTCAAGACAGGAGAAGGTAGGTATTTGTAGTCAAGGAGTGAAAGTGAATCTCAGCTTTCTTTCAGTGTTAGTTCGACCCAGGCTCATCCACAGAATAGATGGTATCTAGTCTCATAAGAAGAGCAGCTCTGCTTCAATCTACCAATTCTAATGTCAATCTCTTCTAAAAACTCCCAAACACATTAGGTTGTACTGCCCTAGGAGTTTCTGGAGCATCCCTAAATCCAGTCAAACCATTACATGTGAAAGTAGAAACAATTTGTTCTTCAAAAAACCAACTTTGAAGGGATTTAGAGGCAGAAGTTAATAAACCAGAAAACCGGGGGTACTTACTCACATCAATATACAACATCATAGACCTCATGGTTTTAACATAATCAAAGGCTTATTTATTGTAGGACAAAAGGCTATATCAAATAAATATGCAGAAAAAATGGTAATGAAAGACAACAAAGACTATGGAGCCTGAGGATTGAGCTCAGCATAGAGCAATGCCCTGGCATGTATCACTTTCTGAGTTTGATTCCCAGTACTGGAATAACAAAGATAAGAGACCATATGTAAAAGAGCTTTACATATGGCATTTTAAATAATCAAGTTGTTGTTAATGAGATGAGAAGAATAGGGAGGTGACTAGATACTGAGTAGCATGTAGGAGCAGAAGCATTATGGAGATGTTGCTATAGATATAATTTATTTTTCAGAATATCATTTTCAGAACAATAGAAAAAAATAAGTTCCTGTAAATTGGAGAAAAGAATCACTTACTGATTTTATTGTTCTCAACCCAGTCTACTTCAAAGATGGAAAAAATTGAAACAATCTAAGCAATTCAGAGAAATGAATCCAGTCAGAGTGGAACTAATCAGATTTCCACAGGGATCCATAATAAGTGAAACAGACTTGAAATTCATGTGCTGAAAAGATGATCATCATGACAGACTTGTTCATTCACTTATTAAATAGGACTACAGCATGAGGCAAAGGTATGCTGGATTTCAGTTTTCAGAGAGTGTATTGTGCTGGTTCATAAATGGTGGAGCAGGGATTACTGCTGGCTTGATATGCTATGTCCTACTGGAAGAACACCTCTGCTCCCAGTCATACACCTGGATTGGTGGGGTGGTATGCTAGTATCTACTAGGAGACCACAGTCACACACCCTGTGCAGAGAGGACATTCTTGAAGGTAACTTTTTATAGTAACCAACTCATCAAATTATAGTTGCAGCCAAATATGAAAATTTCATATCCACAAAAAGATTTTCATTGTTCATCTAGAAATTTTATTTAATAGAAAAGACTTTCTACATTCAAATCACAGAAAAACTGAAGTCTGTGCATTTGCATAGGTAGGCTTTTCGACGCACCAGTGTTTTCTGTTTTGGGTCTATACTTATTCAGAAGCAATTTCTTATACACCACTGTCTGTCTACAGTCTAAGCCAACTTTGTTCTAAGCCCTGGATCTTCTCTTATCCTACTGAGTTTCCCTAAAATGGATTTATCACCAGGAACAGTTCTATAATATTTGATCTTCTTTCTATGAATGTCCGTGTCATATTGACTAGTTGCTAACTACATGTGATGACTTCCTACACATACTGTAACATACTTGGAGGCCTATCTAGTAAGTATATCTCTCTCTCAGAAGTAAGTATCCTCTGACCCCAACAAGAGTAGCAGTGAAAATGGAGATTGTAACAGAAAATTTATATTTAAAACACTTACAATTATTAATACTTAACAGATATGTATAAAACACCTGTACCTTATAATTTAAAACCTATAATCTAAATCCATAATCTAAGAACACCCTAATACCTATTCAAGAACACCTAACTAACACTATTTTACCTTTCTTAAAAGGATATTAATATTCTTAGTGTAAGTCTGTGGAGGGTAACTTGTTTATGGCAATACCAACAGGTAGTCCCTTTCAAGCTTAAAGTCCGTTGGGCCTTACTTTGCCACTTCACAAGACCAATCTATTTCAACCACCAAATTGTGGCTGGTTTATAAAGTCAGTCTGTTCCAATCGCCAAACTGAGGCTGGCTTTTTCCATAGGACTCACAGCCTAAAGCTTTTCCGAGTGGTTTCTGAACTCTGCTCACTTTGCTTTCAGCCTTAATAGGCTGAATTATGGAAAAGAGTCTTTTTTCTGGCTAACTTGCAATGAATTCTCTCTCTCTCTCTCTCTCTCTCTCTCTCTCTCTTGAACTTTGCCTTTCAGTTTATGACCATTGTGGCCTAATAGCTTGAATATGCCACACCTTGCTGTGTACTTTTCCAGCATGACCTCTCAGTCGATGAGGGCAGGGGGAAGAGAGTGCCACATGGAGCTTTCTGGTTTATATATCACATTATCTCATGATCCTTGGCGGTCTCTCCCAATGTCCAGCAGCGCCATTGCTTCTCACAGCAACCAAGGTCATCTTCACGGCTTGTGAAGTTTCTTAGCAATGCCCCTTAAACAGGGCATATCACCTGGTCAACTGGGCTTTGTCCATTTCATCAAGCTCCTCCTTATGTGCTGCCAGATGCTAATCTGAACTTCCTACTAATTCACTAATCAGGCCTAACTTCTTCCACAGTTGATGGTTGGTCTGTAATGTGTATTCAAAAGATTTAGGGTCAAATCGTTAAACTCACCAAGATATAGCATAGATGGTGTTTTCTTCAAAGTTGCCAAATACATATTGATTGGGCATTATATCTAAAAGTCTTAACTGACCATTTTTATAATTGTTTCATAACTGTTCTTATTATATGTAGTTTATTATGAAAATAAAAAATAATAGCCTTTTTAATTAGACAGAAAGGGAGAACTGTTGGGTGCTGGTCTGTGCTGTATATTCAAATCTGGTTACAACCCAGATAACAGAATACTACTACTTATCGCCAGGGCTAGGCAGTCAGAAAAGAGAGGTAGGCACGGTGAAGGTTCAAGGATTTGTGGGAAGAAGAAATCTTTGAAGAGTGAGTAGGGAGGAAGGAGAAGGAAAAACACCATGGGTTCAATGGAGGAGAAGTGCACCTGGCCAGGAGCAACTTGCTCAGGGAGTTGGATCAACTGCAGCATGTTCAAGTATTTATGGGGATTTTGGCTGAGAGGTAGAAAGTTGCTTAGAGGGTTAAGATCTGCTCACTCCAAGTGTATAAGGCTTATTCAAATTCTACCAGGTCTCTCAGTATTTATTTAGTAAATGGCAGGTGAAGCAATAACTCTACTGTAATCATGTGTATCAATTTTAAATGTTAATAATTAATGCAATAGGAGATAAAGAGGGAAGAAAAACAAAAGACTACTAGGTTTCCAGAACATTTTCATTCTTTTTCTGAAGGACTATTTAGTAATTATGTGCCATTATATTATGAGTAAATAAATAATTCTTTGAAAGAGAAAATAATCCAAAATATCATTCTACAAAACACTAAGAACAAAAACTTAGATGAAAGTAGAGGGCATACAAAAGATGGGACCACATAATTACTTCATCTTGCCAAGGATTTGTCAAAACATTTTATTGTTTTCAGATGACTTATAGAAGATAAAGTTCTTAATTTTTTTATTTCCTTGTTGAAACTGAAAATTAAAGCACTTTATAGCCAATGAAGCCAGGAAAATCCCCCTCAAAAATCAAGAAAAATAGAAATACATGCTAAACTTACTGGCAGTAAAGGAAACGTCTCAGATAATTGTCTCAAGGGTAACTACGCATTTATATATAATAAAAATAATATAATTCCATGAATAAAATACACTTCATTTCTAGACTTTTTTGAAAAATACATTGTCATCTTGTTTTCAAACAAAGAGAAGTGGTATGTAGTAAACAATTTATATTGAATTGTAAAATGTTTAACTTCTTTTTATGCATTAGAAGCTTATATTGTCATACTAATTTATTAGGTGATATTTTCCCATTCCAAAATTAACTACTTCAAAATCTGAAAATTTAGGACCTGAAACAAACATCTCCATTTCAGTCACTCTGGCTGTTTGGTTTCATAATGTTGCTATGCTTGTCACCATGGTATCACCTCTGGTTAAATATTATAATAACAAGGCATAGCAAACTGCTCAGAGAAGCTTAAAACCAAGTGGCTACTGCTGAATCCTAATTTGTTTTTAATGTTTCAAGGAAGTATCTTGCTCAAACATGTTCATCTCTGCATCTAATTTGCAATGTCAAGCCAGAAAACAGATACATAAGTGTTCCCACCTCAAACACATTCCTAGAGAAAGTCTTCTAGATTGCCTCTTTTTTCTGAATAGTAAACACAGAGCCAGGCTGGAATATCCTCACAAAAAAGAATTTTTTGTGGTCATGATTTTGTTGCCTTGGGAAGTTTTTATTGACATCATCCTAGAGGACTTGGGAGAGACTGGACAATTCATTCTAGTTTTGTAAAGTTTTAATAAAACAAGGGCAGCTTAATTTAATAAGCAGTAGCATCTAAATTGACAGAAATAGCTTAGGCATTTCAGTGGTAATTGGAGCCAGGTTGAATTGAACTGAATGTGTAAACCCTCACAGGTTGTCTCACATACATGGGCAACTGGATGATCACTGCTTGTCTTGCCTCCGGGTAAGCAATCACTGAAAGAAATATCCTCCCTTCCTTTAGAGGCATTGCAGGTGTCACTGCCATGCCACATGTACATCAGTAGGTGACAGAGAGTAGAGAGGGTATGTCTATGCTCAGTAGACTTACCTATGAACATCTGAATGATTAGTATCCTAACATTTCCTGAAAAAAGCTAGCCTGAGAAGACCACCAGTCCAGCATCATGCAAGCCAGGCCAGGCTCCTAGGATGGAGAGAAGGACAAGGAACAAGTTGGAGACTACTTGGGATCATAGGACCCAGTCAGGAGTGATCCTGAGACAGATGACCCTAGCAAGAGGCCACCCAGGAGGGCCAATCAAGGATCTAGGTAAGACAATCACCAAACCAGTGCTGTACTGCCCAGACAAGGAGCTAGCCTGAGATGATCACCAGTCAGGTGCCCTGCAGGCTTGGGGTGGTTGGCAGGTCATGCCTGAGATGAACCCTGCCTGGAGCCATAATAGCACTTCTGAGAACACTCCTGGGATGATCCCAGATACCCAGAGACCACAGGAACCACTAAGAGGAGCAAGTAAATGGTAGAGAAATGGAAGAGAAAGAGAAACAGAAGGATGTGGGCACAATGAAGAGAGGCAGAACTGGAGACTTGAGGTCAATGAGGAACAGTGTGATGTGAGTAGCCAGTGCTGCTACCTGGGACCATGGTGGGGTACTAGCTTGTACTGCTATTTGGGGCCACTTCTGGTTTCATGGCCCTCCAGAAGCAGGGATCAGGTAACACCAAAGGCAAGGCAGAAGTCCCAGGTCTGGGCTACTGCCCAAGGACATATTAATGTCTAAAGGAGATGCAGAACTGACCCTACCCTTCACCTGGACATTATGGGAGAGCTGGCCCTGGGGGCATGACAATAGGAGAGTGGACCCCTCCCCTCGCCACTCTGGAGAGAAGGACCTACAAACTGCGGGAGTTGACAGTGAGCAGGCCATGAGAATATGAACTTGGGAGAGTTGTCTTTACCACTTGTCTCCTGTGCAGCACCATGGACAAAAGATAGATACCTTCCCCTTTTTGCCCTCACTGCTTGCCCTCACTGCTGCTGGTGGGTGATAGAGTTGGTCCCGAAGCAGTCATAAGAGCTGGAGAGGTGGTCCTGCCCCTCACCTCTTGCAGTACTCAAGAAAGCAGGCCTTGCACTTCACCTGGAAAGCACAGTAGAGCTGACCCTGGTGGCATGGATGCATGTGAGCCATCCCTGAGGGTGTGAACATGGGAGAATAGGCTTAGCCATTTATCTGCCACTTGGTGATATGAGTGAGTGAAAGTTGACCACCACATGACTTGCCACCTATGGCAGGCAGGAGAGCTGGCCCCTAGTTCATCAGATTGGGAGAGTTGGCCTTTCTTACCTGCTGCAATACTCAGGAGAGCAGATCCTGCTCCTTGCCTGGACAACACAGTAGAGTGGTGGGTGGGAGAATATTGAGGGGTTGAGCCAGCCTGAGGGAGTTAGTAAAGGATAGTGGGCCCTGCCTCTTGTCTGCTATGTAGTGACACTGATGAAGTAGAGATGCCCTCCTCCCCTTCCTCATCCCTAGCCATCTAGGTGAGAGAGCTGGCCCCACAGCATGAAAGTGAGAGAACTGTCCTGTGCCTAATTGACTGCAACCTTTGGGAGATCATGCCCTGTACCTCACCTGGGAAGCAGGATAGAGCTGGCCCTGGTTTCAGGGGTTGCAGGTGAGCTGGCCCCAAGGGTAGAGAGCTGGCTCTGCCCCTTCTTAGCTGAAGCAATGGATGAACTACGTGGAGCAGAGCAGGACGGCTCATCCCAATTGTGTGGATGCGGGAGAGCTGGTAGGCTGGCCAGCTCAGATACCTCGCAGACCCAGATCCAAGGTTTTGAATTGGCTGACCCCAACATCTACCCCATTGATAAACTGCTGGAGTGCATGAAGGTGTAGGTCCCACAGATCCAAAACTACAGGATCTCCATGACACACGGCTACAAGAGGATATCCAAGAGAATTTCCGGTGAGGTTCCAGTATTGATAGAGTAGCAGAAGCCAGAGGCCTCATACCAGACCAATGAGTCATTGCAATGAACATTTCAACCAAAGAAATATGGACAAAAGGGTATACTGTGGGGGACACTACAGTCTTCACAAGGTTTTTTTCTGTTGGTTGGAAGGAAGTTGTAAGGGTGGAGAGAGGGTAAGAGGGGAGGTGGAGATGAGTATAAGTGGAATGAATGATGTGCAATTCAGAAAGAATCAACAAAAACATTTAAAAGCAAGAAATATTCTCCATATTTTCTCATGAATTATTCTTTGCTGATTCCATGAATTTTTATTATATTTTGTACAAAATTGGCAGCCTTTCCTGATGCATATTTTAAAACGGGAGGTGATTACTGAGTGGCTTCCCCTACAAAATAACTTTGGTTTATGATTCCCCAAAACCACACTTTACTATTTAGGGATTCATAGATCTCATTACAAAGTAACAATTTTTCTTAATGCATAACAATTTTTCTTAACAAATAACAATTTTCTTAACATTGCCTTGTGATATGTTTAGCTTCTCATTTGAGGAAATGCAATGGCAAAGTAACATAAAAGAAGAGTACAACTATATAATAATGGCATAGGAAAAACATGAGCTTGCAGATATCCATTGCAAAACACAGGATAGAAGCCTGTGGTTATGCATTATAGGTAAGACGCTGTGGAGAAAACTTTCCATGTAAAGGATGTGGAAATCCATGCATCCTTTCTTTTATTTAAGTATGAAGGTAAGTTCATTTAATGTTCCATGCTAATGGATTATTTCTGAATTTTTTAATTTGAAAATTGCTATCAGTATAGGCTAAGTTATTTTCCACAGAAAACATTAGTGATGGTAGCCATACTGGTAGACAGATTTGGCTTTACAGCTTTGAAAAGTCTAATTTGATTCTACTCTGACTTTGAAAATATGGCTCCTGACATATATAACATCAGATGTCATGTCAAAAATAGTTCCACACACTGAATAACATCAACATTTTGAGAAGTTAATCATATGATGCATCTAATGTATTTGAAGACAATACATGTATATAACCTTGTAATTAAGCATATGTATTTGGACTGATTCTTTGCTTTACACTTCTCCCTCTCCTGCACTTACTCGCCTCTCTCCTCCATGAGGGCTCCTCTTCACGTAGGGCTCTCTGGCTTAAATATGGTGTAGTTCTCAACATCTTTCCTGGGCTCTTACCCTTTCGTGTGCCCTTTGGTTGTTTTTGGCGGCCATGCCCCTCCACTGGGCACTTTCTCCATGTCTCTCAAAGTCAAAGTTCTGCTACAAGCCTATCAGAGCCACCAACTGGGCTACACCCATTCTGAAGAGAGGCATCAGACAAAAGTCTTTTCTTTCAATTTCTCGGTCATTACCAATTATATCCATTTGCCCAGGACTATACACGTGCCAGGCCAATCTGCATTCAAAAGCCCTTACTAATTCACTACATTTGGCCATTGTAAGGTAATCCTATCTCTGCCTAGTTCAATCAAGTTTGAAAACTGCCTTTCCAGGAATGTGGACTTAGTTAGTATTCCATAGACATTCATTCAATAAAGGAGGATCAGACCTCTATATGACTTCCATTTTTCATGGCTCAATTTGTTCAAATATTGAAGAAAGATTTTAAATGCAAAAACCATACTTAAAAACTCGTTTCTGTATGAGTCAAGACAAGGGGTGGGCAGGGACATCTCCCTAAACCCCATCACTAATTAAAGTGCTATTGCTTGTTGGGAGCTGCTGGGGGTGAGTCACTTTGATTCCTATGTAGGCTACCTATGTCCCAGTGGATAATTCCACATCTAGGTATGTATTGACAACATTAATATGCGCATGGCAACAGGACTCAATGAGTTATTTAAAATAACAAAAAAAGAGGAAGATATGTTGAGGGGTTTGGAGGGAGAGGAAGCGGGAATGAATATGATTAAGATACATTGTATATATGATTGAAATTTTCAGAGAATACATTTTTTAAAACTTAATTATAATATCCAGGTGAGGAAAATAAAGAAATAAATTTTGAAATAATAGTCTTTAATACATAATAATATTCCATTTGTTTGGCAAACAACACTAAATGGTATAAACAATCATGTGCTGTCTGCCAGTTATATGTAAACTTGATATAAGCTAAAACTACCTGAGAGAAGGTCATTTGAATTGAGAGAAAGTTTCCTTAAGATCTGGCTATAGGCAAGCTTGTAGGCCATTTTCTTCATTAGTGATTGATGTCGGAGGGCCCAGCCCATGTGTGTGGGACCACTCCTGCATGTGATCCTGTGTTCTGTAAGAAAGTAGGTTGAGCAATCCATGAAGAGTAAGCCTGTAAGAAACACTGTTCTATAACCTCTGCATTATCTCCTGCTTTTTGGTTGCTCCCCTGTTTGAGTTTTTGCCCTGACTTCCTTCAATGATGAACAGTGATATTGAAGCGTAAGCAAACCAAACTCTTTCCCAACTTGCATTTGGTAATGTTGTCTCATCACAACTTCAACTAATACAAGACAGACCTAGTTATTTTAGCTATAAGTAGTATTTTTATATCATAGTAGTGGGAGCTAAAGAAATATAAAATAAAAATGCATTTATGAGCTTGCATTAATTACCAAGCATGGTAGAAAAATCACAAATATGTTAGCCCCACCTCAAACAACCTTGCCACAATGAATTTGTTGATAAAATGTTCAAACCATTCAGCTGCAAACATGTTTGGTTAGGGAATTTTCCATCATAGGAACACTGGTCAATATGTAATATGACCTCATTTCTGACTGCTAGTCAGCAGGTTTGAAGGTCAAAGGGAACTGCCTCATAGGAAGCAGCTTACAAAGCCAGATACTGAAAGAGCCAGATTTTTCTACTGGTCAAAAGAATGTCATCTCAGTGGTTTCTGTGGCCCTAAAGACATAAGGCTGTCATCGCCTGTGACCACTGGCTATACTACCTGTACGGGGGGCTGGAAATTGAAGAGACAAAGAACACAAGAAGGACACCAAGGCAGCGATCTG
>CAJQZJ010004767.1:200351-272503 GCA_907164525.1 Lophiomys imhausi
GGTACCCCTTTCTCCACACCCTCGCCAGCATGCGCTATCATTTGAGCACTTTATTTTAGCCATTCTAACAGGTGTTAGGTGGAATCTCAGGGTCGTCTTGAGTTGCATTTCTCTGATGATTAAGGATGTTGAACATTTCTTCAGGTGTCTCTCAGCCCTTAGGGATTCCTCCTTTGTGAATTCTCTATTTAGCTCCATCTCCCATTTTTTGATTGGATTATTTGGTTTCTTGGCATTTAGTTTCTTGAGTTCTTTGTAGATTTTAGATAATAGCCCGATGAGGGTGCTTTTAATCACAATAGCCTTTCTGGACAATTGCCCACTGTTTCCCTGGAGTGTACTCCACTTTACTTGGTAATAAACTCTGTATGTTCCTATATGATGCTCTAGGTGTGTCATCGGATTTCTTTCCACAGAGATGACAAAGACCATGAAACAGAAGAGGGACAGAGTGAGATTCCACATACAGAATTTGTAACATTATTGTGTTTTCAACATTACTTTCCAGAATCATTTATGGACTTAATGCAGATTTACACAATATCCAAGGAAAATTTTATTCATAGAGAAAGTTGCTATTTCAATTTCAACAAAAACATGTCTACATGTATATGGCTTCATGGAGAAGGACTGAGAGAAAGTTATTCTTTATTAGATTAAAAGATGTATTAAACAAAAACTCCTTAACTCTAAAAATACATAATTAAGATTGTTGCAATTTACTATATTATCCTATGAGCTAAATGCAGCACTTACTCATTATTAATAAACCGAACCAATTTTAATTTTTAATTATTATTAAAAATATAATTAGATCATTTTACTCCTTGTTCTCTCAGCATTCCCTCCCATGTCCCCTGCCCACTCTCCAATGCTGACTTTGCTGGCCTGACTTTGCTCCTTGCTAATGACTATACCTGCTTACCTTGTTGATGCTACCATCTTTCACAAACATTAAAACACTCCTTCTTCAGCTTCAACATGGACTAATACTAAACTCTCCTTGAACCCTCCAGGTTTTCAGTTCTAGGCTGAGACTTTGAGGAATCCAGTCTTATAGACTGAGAAGCAACTGTATTCTTGGCCTTACTTGCTGAACTATTCAGCTTGTTTCATTTTAATCACTCTAATAAAACTTGTTTATGATATGTATATTATATATATATATATTCATACATATGTATACATACACATATTGTATATATACAAACATACATTTTATATATATTCTGTCAGTTTTGCTCCACAAGAGAAACCTTAGACAACACATCTTTATTCTCTGTTTCTTTATCTAGATAGAACTATAGTTGAGATATATAAAAACAAAAATGAATCTTTTCCTTTATAATTAACTTTTAGCAATACAAAGCTATATATTGAAAATTAGAAGCAACAAATTATGTTTCACCTTTGTATGCTTCCAGCTCTGTTGATATTGAAAATGAGAAACCTGGTCAACATTCACTATTGAATCACACAAGAGAATGAGGCAAGATTCTCACAGTGGCTTCATAGAATGACAGACACCTATGTATTGGCTGCAGTACATTGTGGAAGATATTTTTAATTTTGACCTCTTTCTTATCAACATCTACAGAAAGAATATTGCCAAACTGATGTAAATTTTAACTTGATAAGATACAGTTTTTAATCCTTTTATTTTACTTGTAATGAATATTAGGAAAATATGATTTTGAATATCACTAAAGTCCATTTTATACGTATAGTGGTGTTTGTATTTATTCTCTGTCACAATATTTTCTATTTTATCATACAATATATATTTACTATGATAATCATCCCAACAAATATCATAGAAATTATATTAGAGCAATATGTTTCACTAATCACTAGAACTAGTGATCTATTTCTGTGTAGATAAAAAGGGTTTTAAAGAAAGGCTGAGCTGTACTTAGCATATTTACATTATTATGAAAAGATTAAGCCTGGTGTGGTACTGTAGTGGGCTACTGAACTATAGTTATGCTGCAAGCATTCCTAAGAATACTTTAATTGCTAAGACTATCCTAGGTAAAAACTTGTCTGTGATCACTTAGACAAACCATAAATTCCTCTGATAGACTGGTCACCTGACCAACCAGCCATACATTCCTAAAGTAAACTGGTCTTGGAATCAGCCATAGATTCCTACACAATGTGACCCTGACCTAGAGGTTAGCTGTCTATTAACTGCTTGCTGCAGATATCCACAGATGCCTTTCTGTATGTATCACAATTGGTTTTTTTATCTTTAAAAACTAAGGGGCCTGCAGCTTCCAAAATATTTATCCCTCTCAGGTCTATGAGGTGGTTGAAGAATAGACAGCTAGAGTCTCATAGTTAAATTTTGAGTTGTTTAGGAATCAAGAGGGTGTTATAGATCTAAGAAGATACTCTTAAAAGTGTGTTGCAAGTTAGTATGAATGTTGAGTCAGATATAGACCTTTAAACTCATGGAGATGGTTAGATAGTAGAAAGTTAAAGTCAGGGGCCAAATATGTATAAACTGGACGTTGGGAAGGTATACTGGGCCATTTAACTCTCATAAATGTGGAATATTTATATCTGTTGTTTTGTATAATACTTACTGTTATAAGAGAAGGAACCATCTGTTGGACTGAAAGGGGAAACTTCTGGGGGGAAGAGGGTGGAAGGGCGGGATAGGAAGGGGGAATAGGGAGGGGTTTGTGACTGAGATGTAACTTGAAGAAAAAAAAATAAAGTATTAAAAAAAAAAAAAAACTAAGGGGCCAATTTGCCCTATGAATGCTACCATGTTGGACTACAGTGCAAGAGGCAGCTCTCACTCCGAATATGACTGTTAAGCTGAGAGTGGCTGATATGTAGGGACACTCCACATCGGGGGAGTGGGAAGGGTGGGAGATGGAGGAGATTGTGGGAGCGTGGAACAGGGAGGGGAGTAATGAGGGCACTGTTATGGAAATGTAACTTGTGGCTGATATGTAGGGACACTCCACATGGGGGAGTGGGAAGGGTGGGAGATGGAGGAGATTGTGGGAGGGTGGAACAGGGAGGGGAGTAATGAGGGCACTGTGATGGAAATGTAACTTGAAGCAATAAAAAAAAAATGCACAATTAAAAAAAAAAACCAAACAACCTCAAACTGGAAGTCTAGGCTGCTTCCCAGCACTCTACTTGGGACAGTCCTACCAGCAGCAATGCATAATAAGACTCCAAGTGATTTATTCAGGCATATCCAGAGCTCAGGTGACACATAACAATACCAGCATGCTAGGAGGCATAGTCTGGTTTACTCAATGAGTTTCTTAACATTTTGGGATACATGGAAGGACATTGTCTCAATTAAAAACCAACCAAACAAACAAACAAAAAACTAAACAACAACAACAAAAAGGAAGATGGAAAGTAAGTCAAGCATGGTGACATACACTACTAATTCAATGGCCTTGGCAGATCTCCGGCATGCCCTGTTCAGTCAGCTCATATGGTGAGTTCCAAGCCAAGAAGAAACACTGTTTCGAAGGCTGATAGTGCCTAAGGAATGGCAGCTAAGATTGTTTCCCAGCTTCCGCAGTCATGCACACACTCATGGGCATATATTTATACATGTGCAACTGAACACACTCACACATGATAATCAAAAAACATCTTTAAGGAAAAGAAATGAGATATGAAAGATCTAAAAGGAAGGTGAGAACATTGGTAGCAAGGAGGAATTAGAGATAAACAACCTTATCTAAATCACCTTCTCCCTTGCTTGTAAGAAAGCTGTGGACATTGGGATCCTATACATGAGACTACTAGTTATTTTGGAGCTCACATAGTGGAAGCCAGGACTAATTTCACTTTGAATCATCCACACCCTACAGTTAAAAGCTAAAATTCTTTCAAATTTTAAGAGAAATACATCATTAAAAGACTGTGAGGTGGGATCAGCTTGGCTTTCATTTCCTGTGGCATTAATTTGGAAAACAGCTCATTTCCATACACCTTATCAGGCCCTGCAGATATTTTAGATACTTAATTTTAATGCATGCTAAATCATTGCAGCCTGCAATAGTATTTTTTTTTACATATGCAAAGGCTTTTTTTTTTTTTAACAGAGCATCAAACCGTCATTTTCCCCAGGAAAATATTTAAATTCAGTTTTCAATTAGGTAGATACAATTGAAAGAGGGAGCTCTCTATCAGTCAGCCATTTATAGAATGAGGCTGGGTGAGCTTCACACATACAAGTGTCAGCACATCTCATTTTGACTCTCTGAATCTGAACATACTACATATAAAATATGAAATGTTTGCCTTCATCTCAGATAAAGACTCCATAGGTCAGTCAGATGAATGTCAATAGTGTGCCTCATTATCTTATGACAGAAACATTTCTTTAAAACTAAAAAGAAATCTCATGTCATCCTTGGTCTATGCCTATCAACTTTTCAAAGACATTCAACTTGGAAAAAGGCTGGAGGGCTGTAGAGATGATTCATTTGGTAAAAATGCCTACCTCACAAGGATAAGGATGGGAATTCAGTTTCCCAGAACCTATGGGTGGGACAGCCTGCTTGCAAGGCAAGCATGTGGAAGATGAGACAAGAGATCTCCAGAGCAAGATAGTCAAATGAGTAAATCCTAGGTTGAAATAAGAGACCATACACCTTGAATAAGGTGGAGGACAGTCGAGGAAGAGACCTGATGCCAATCTCTAGTCTCCACATGAATACTCATGCATATGTACTGACACACGGGCAAACATGGCTACACACACACACACACACACACACACACACACACACACACACACCACTATATTTGTCATATTTCTCTGGAGCAAAGCTTCTCAACTTGTGGGTTTTAATGCCTTTGGGGTTGAAGGAGTCTAACACCATCAGAAACATAGATATTTACATTATGATTTATACCAATAGCAAAATTACAGTTATGAAGTATCAACAAAAGTAATTTTACAGTAGGGGGTCACCTCAACATGAGGAACTGTTTTCAAGGGTTGCAGCATTGAGAATGTTGAGACACACTGCTCTAGAGGAACAAAACTGGTGGTATTAACATCTATATATGGAGAGAGAGAGAGTACTGATATCCTATAATTGCTTCATGCTTTAGGCTATAATCCTCAGGAGTCAGATACTCCCACACTTCCTGGGCGTCATGAGGGGTGAACAACCAGCAATTGTTCAATCCTTCAGCCATCCCTATCTGGCCCTTGAACTCCAGAAATTTTTTTTGAGAACCACTAGTTCCTAGACCATGATTAAAGTATGGAAATGCGGACTCTTCTATCATGGAAGGAATCAGCAGCCTTAGCAAAGAGGTTAACTAACTCAAAAGTGAGAGGGAAGGCCTAGTAAACAGTAGGCCTTATGTGTCTGCCTTTATATCTGTGTTGCAGTCACATGGTCTTTCCTAATCAATCAATGAAATCACTATATTTTTCAAGTGAGATGTTTTCTTGGATGATTCTAATTTGTAGCATGTTGATACTCAAATCAACCAGAATATACTCAAAATGGGCATGGGCATGAAGCAACACTGTGTGACTCTGGAAAAGTAAGATAGATGGCACTTGAACTCTTAATCCATGAATGATACTGTACCTACTGTGTACCCAGATGGTTAAAACATATTGAAATTATATTTATCATAACCAAAGTAGTCCTAATTATTTGGTAAGGAAAGCATAACTCTTGCATCTCTATAGAGAAGCTGGAAAAAAAAAAACCTGTGTATTCCGAACTTTATAAACTTTAGAAGAGAGTTTGGGCTGCACCAGTTACCAGGAGTTATGAGTTAGGTTTGGTGAGCCAATATGGGTAGGCAACCAACTTTCAGTGGGATATATGAGAGATGGCAGTCTCATGATTGGTTTATATTTTAGAGTGGAATTTTGGTTACATAGAGCTTTTGGCACTTAGCTTCAGGCCTTAGTGTCAATTTTAAGACATGAGTAAAACTTTCACCCACAGTGTAACAGCTGTTCACATAAGGTAGAATAAATATAGAAAATTGGAAGAGGAAGAAAAGAAAATCAACAGAATCTGAATGCTTTTTATGTCCCCTGTGGAAAATGTAAGTCAAGGCTATACTAATAGAAATATCTAGATTGATCTAACACATAATTGTTTATATGGCAATTAGGGAATGAGAAATGGTATGGTCCTGGTCTGGTGTTCTACACATGAGTTCCCATCTCTGTGGGTGGCTGATAAAGGAAGATTTCAATATACGGCCCGTGTAAGCAAAGGAGAGAATTAAGTTTATCCTGAGAATAAGTGAGAACCTTTCTCAGAATATATATTAAAATTATAGCTGGGGATGTAACTAAACAGGGGAGTGTTTACCGAGGGTGTCTAAAGCTCCTCGTTATAATTTCCAATATCAGAAAAGAAAAGAAAGATATTCAAAATTAAAACTACACTGTTATATAAATCCAATCTGGTAGACTTGGAGTCCAGGTTACATTCTGAGTTGGAGATGAGAAAGACAAGTGTAGTTGTACTCCACAAGGACAAAAGGGTTTGAAGGGACTTTGTCATTATGATTCAAATCCCCAATCTTCTGGTTAACCTATTTAAAGAGAGACATTTTAAAGCCAAACCAGTACTTTTGAATTTTGAGCATTTCTTACAATAAAAAAAGAGTTGTGTACAAATCCCATGTTATTTGGGTTGAAAAGTCAGGAAAGAGATACACAAAATTATGAAAACAGACAAAAACAAAACAAACAATCCAGCAATAATGAGCTAGAAAAATAGTTTTACTTCATCAGGAGAGAAAGAGGGAATGATAACAAAGTAAAGACATGCTGTTTAAAATATAAACCCATGGGGTTTTGAATAGGTGTATCCAGAGGATTTAAGGATATTGGATGAAAAACTAGCAAATTCATATGTAGAGATATTAAGTACCAAATGTCACAGTTTTTTGACTTGTACTATTGAGTGACATTTAGTTCATAACAACAGAACTCTCATGAATAAAATTAATGTTCTTCTAAGAGCTCAGAAGAGACTGGAGAAACCATTGAGTGTATAGGAGTGTTTATGATGTGAGCATGGGGACTGGATTTCAAATACCCACTCAGGAATAAAGCCTTGTGTGTCATGGTGTGCCTGTAACTCCAGCAATGTAAGGGATGGAAACAAAAGGACAAGAAAGATCTCTTCCTGGGCTTGCTGACCATAAATCTAACTCAGGCACTGTGTCAAAGGAATAAGGTAGACAGTGATATACCAGGACAACTGACATCCTCATTTTGCCTCCATGGGCAGGTGTGTGTGTGTGTGTGTGTGTGTGTGTGTGTGTGTGTGTGTGTGTGTGCTTGCACTTGAAGACTCCTGAATGCTTACATGGAAGATATATACACATAGGCATGCAGTCATTCACACAGTTTTAAATTTTTCAAACAATATATTTTGATCATCTTTGCCTGTTTTCCTACCCACTCAAGTTCATATTCTTTTTGTCTCTCTCTCTATCTCTCTCTCTCTCTCTCTCTCTCTCTCTCTCACACACACACACACACACACACACACAGAGAGAAACACAGAAACACGGTGTCTGTTTTGTTGGCCAGTGATGCCTGAGGCTGAGTTGGCCAGTGATCCTCTGGAGCATGGTTGATGCATCCAGTGTCAGTCCATTGAAGAAAACTGATTTTCTCTTTCCTGTCGCGTCCCCCCTTGTCCAGCAAGGAATGACGCAACTCACAAAAGCTCTTCTCCTGCAGTTTATTCAGGTCCCTTGAAAACAGTCTTCCGAATAATGGGGCAGACCCAACCCACAGGCTAAATACTAATTAGACAGCCAGTCAAGTAAAGCCAAGTGGTGCTATCTTAGAGGTCTGCGTATGCGGAAGCAAGCCAGATCAGCAGTCTTTGCCAAATATGAATTTATTATCAAAAAGAGCACTCACCGTCGGGCTGGTGGAAGGCGGAGGCCAGCGCCATCTTTAAGGCGCGGCACTTCGCAGCTCTCTACACTTTCCCACCATGTATCATAGCAAATTGCTTCATGATTGGGTGGGACTCTTTGTGCTCACTTTCCTTCTCCATACTGTAAATTTGATCTTGTGCAGATCTGCGTATGCTGTCACAGCTTGTGACCTCACATAGGCATTGCAAAACCACCCTTGACAGGAGTGACTCTGTTTTGTGACTGGGCCCTGCACCTGAGTTCTCGGAAAACTCCATGATCTCAATCTAGGCCCTAGATCCCCTAGCAACAGCCAAAATAGTTATGAGTTCTGGATATTCCTACAGATAAACAAATCCAGCCAACTGTGGCTACATTCACACCAATAAGGTTTTGACCTCTCAGCACCCTATGTTCCTCCAATCATGATAACTTGTTTATTTCACTGTCTAAAAACTCCTTGATTCTGCTGTTCGGGGCTCTCTTTGTCCTCTATTGCATTGGGATGACAAGGGGAGGCCAAACTCGAGCTCACAATAAAGTCCCCTGTACTTGCATTGGAATTGGCTCCTGGGGTCTTCTTGAGGGTCTTCACATTCAGGCATAACAGCATCATTCCTGGGAAACAGTGTCCTTTGAATTTCCCACCATGTCTGGCTCCTTAGAGTCTTTCTGCATCCTCTTCTGAATAGATCATAGATCCTGAGCCTTGAGGACAGTGGTGTAACAAAAACCATCATATAAGCATGAGTGTTCCCAAGTCTCTCACACTCTGCCCTTTGTGTAGTTTTTTATTTTAGTATTAATTAAATTGCATTGCAAAAAAAAGTGTATAAAGTTACAAGATACATACAGAATAGATGGGATTAGAAAGAACTTCTAAAGGAGTCCAGAGTGTTGAATTCATTAATTAAATTATTACCAGCCTTTATATTATAGCTAATCTGTTGGCGGTGTTAATCCTTAACCTGCGATTAGAAATGATCACACTGAGACTCCTGATGGATTTTACAAGCATAGCCTAGATTGTGAAATATTAGTCCACCTAAGCTAGCTTTTAATCCTATTCCCCAAATAATACACCATATAATACACATATGTCCCCTGCGCTGTTATTCTCCATGCTATGCTGATGTTCCAGGCTACCTGGAGATATGACTTTTCTATCTAAGCAATGGCGTGTCTCTTCCTTCCTCGTTCTGGCTTCTACCTTGATCCTCTCTGCCCCTAAAAGCCTGACAACCTTTTCCCTGCCTACCTCTATTCTACCCAATCCAGGCTCTAGCATTTTATTCAACCAATCAACTGTAAATGAAGTAGAGCCAGGTTTAGACAACAAATACAGATATACATGACAATTTCCTTGTCTGGCTCACCTTAACACCAGAGAACTCTCTTGCTTTCTTCTTCCATGTAAGAATACACTAACAAGCTGGCAGTCTGAAAACTAAAGGAGAGCTCTGGCTGGAATGTAACCATGCAGAAGGGAATCTCAGCCTCCCAGGGAAGGGAATTTCAGACTCCCAGCCGCTAGATCTGTAGAACTGTTAGGAAAAGAATGTTGTTGTTTATAAGTGTTCTGCCTTATTGTACTTTGTTATAGATACCCAGATTGAGTAAGCCCCTGAGTATGTAGGGAATAGCTGTACAGATTGTGATTTCTCAAGGAGAATATCAAAGTGGATGAAGAATGAAATACTGTCTAGATGAGACTAAGAAGAAATATAAGAGAAATAAAACATTTCAAGAGAAAGACGTAATAAGTCAGAAGATGTCAACTTACCAGAAGTAATAGAGGGCAAACAAAAGAATCAAAAATGTAAAGGTGAATATTTACAGGTATAAGTAGACTGAAAGCAGATTTTTTGAGAAGCAATTTTCATAGTTTACTAACATTAAGATCTTAATTAAAATGTGTAGCTTAATGCCTCAACTATGTCTTTAAAATGTTTTAAATATTAGTATATCAATTTACAGATAAACATCAATAATGAATAGATAGTTATGACTTTAAAAATCAAATATTGACTCTGCTATTTTTAACATGCAGAATGGTTTTGAGAAAAGAAATTCTAAATATAGAATCTGAGATTTGTAGGAAGGACAAGATTAACATATAAAGGAGAATTTATTCATGTTTAAACTTATTCATGAGACATACACTTGTGAGACTTTCTTCTTTCCTGATGGATAAATAATATGGAAGGGCAAACCTTTCTTTACTCCATTTAAAACTTACATTTTTCTAAAGGTTACATCTTATCTCAATGACCTATGTCACGTTATAACACAGTAAAATACTCTGACCTGCCTTTCCTGGTGTCATTATATTCACTGATTCTTGAGTCTGAACTTCTCATGGATTCCCATGGCTCAACCCCTGCTGTGACCTGGTGACTCTCTATGTGTGACTATAAAAAGCAAGCATTTTCCCCCCTACCACTGCAGTGTTACCAATTGAGAAGCTAGCTTTCTTCGCCTGAGATATGCTGTTCTCATTCGAGCTATTTGTTTGAAGCTTCTGCTGCCCCACATAGATGTCTGTGATAGCGGGAGTTACCAATATTAGCTCTCCTTCAGCATGCCCTCTGCTCAAATCCCTATCACAGCTGTGTGGAATTGGTTTCTCTCTCTCTTCTGAGGTAGTAGAATTGATGTTACTTGACCTGCTTTGACCCCAGAACTAAAGGGGGACACTAAAAAGGATTTACTTTAAGCAGTGTGGCCTTAGAAATTATTTCTTCAAATAATTTCTTAAAGTTCCTTTGGCTATATTTTGTGTTGATCAAAATTGTTTTTTTATAATAAATTAATTGTTTCTCAACATTTCCATGAAGTACTTTTTTTTTTTTTTTGCTTATTATCTTCATTTAAATACAATGACTGGTACAGAGGTCTCTGAGGTCAGGGAGACACTGTCCCTTATTTCTACCATTAAGTCTGAACAAAAGTAAAGGAGGGGCAGGAAAGACAGAGGTCTCAAGTCAGAGCCTGGTGTTCACTGACGTGTGGCTGTGTGATCCTTAGGTTTTTGACAACTTAGCAGAAAGTTCAATAACCTCCCAGGTCATTTAGTTTACATACGAATGGACTACCTTATTGAAATCAATAACTTGGTGCTTTGAAAAAAAAAAAAACATGTTTGATCCTTTTTGTGTTAAATTCCCTGATAAGTGTAGTATTGTCTTGTGATAACATTATCCATTAACTGACTGCTGTTCTAAATCAAGTAAGGCTTTTAATATTCATGTGTTTCATTTTTTGATCAACATGTTCAACAAAGGACATATAAAGATGAATAAATAGCCAGAATAGATATAGGTACTACTTTGCAAAAGAGAGTGTTGTAGAATTATTGTAAAGCCAGAAATGCATAGGGAAATAACATACACATTTTAGTGCTGATAATAGGAAATTATTTCTTTGGGAGTTTTGAATTAGCTTAATGATACCAGAACAATATGACAGTTTGGGTAGCTGACAACATTAAGATGTTTATAGCTTTATAATTCATTTAATGTGTCTCTTGCAAGCATAGAATTGTAATATTTTCCCTCAAATTTGTAGGTTGCTGAAAGTAATTGGAGAGGTATTTAGCAAATACTTCCTTATGATTCATTTTGAAAATACTTTTATGAGTGTAATAGAAAAGGCCTTTGAAAACTTTCTTTTCCTATTTCACAGGCTGCTGCCAGGAGAAAATGAATAGTGTCTTTGAGATATTCACAGACATCCGGTACGGATGAGGAAGCTCACTCTGAAAGCCAGAATGTATTCTATTTGCTGTATTAGAACCATTCTCAACAAAGGCTGTCCCCAACCTCTCCTTCTCACTGTCTTACTGATACACCAGATGTTAGAATAATTTTTTGTTCTCTCTGCAAATATCCAGGCTTCCTGTACTGCTGCTCTCAGTTTCCTCTCCTTCTGGGTTTTGGGAATAGTCAGCTCTGAAACACACCCCAGAGTTTGTCACTCTTCCCATCCCAGCACAAGGAAACATGTTGAGATGTAGGATTTGGTCAGAAGTAGCCTTTCTGCAAAATGTGTTTTCTATGAGGGTCCTATCTATTGACTAGAATAAAATGTCAAGGTGGAATCTATGAGTGAATCCACACTGGTCTTTAGTTGGACATTCTAACCAAGGAACTTCAGTTCATTTCCGCATAATATAAGGAAACAAATGTGATTATATGTATCATAGACATAGCTATGTATGAGAGAGTGAATGTACAGAAAATAACAATGAAGAAAAATGTTTTCACAAGCCCCTTTAACTAATTTTGTAGAGAATTTCATGTTTTGTAATTTAGGTCAAAATCCAGCTCTTTTGTATAATGTCATCAATATAAACATGAGTCTTTAACAGATCACACAGGCAAAGGAATGAATCCATAATAACAAGCTACAGAAAGGCTTTCTGTATGAGTTGGATGTAATATGTATCCAACACATATTTATGTTTTTACATCTAACTGTACATTTATGTGAGTTTTATTTTATTTTTTATTTACTGGTTTTAAATTGAAATTAAACCCACACCTATGGATTTTTATTTTTCCTTACACAATTTCAAATCACTTGAAATTGAAGGAACTATTTAAATTGTTATAGATATATAAGCCATGCAGTATATAAAGTAAATTCAAGTTTCACCAATTACTAATTTACAGTGTATGTCTAGGTAAATCTAAGGCAGAAAGAGAAAGAGAATCCAAACATGTAAGAAAAACTTAAGGAAATTGCATATGTAAGACTCACTGTTGATTCTTACTAAGTGTTAAGTACATGCAAGATATTATTTTGTATAATACATATATCACACATAATACAGACACATATGTATATATATATATATATATATATATATATCTCAAATTTAGTTCTGTATTTCAAGGTTTTCCTACCTAAAATTGACGAAAAGGGAGCAAGTGAATTGATAAATGAAGATATGGAAATACT
Source organism: Lophiomys imhausi (assembly GCA_907164525.1). Taxonomy (NCBI): domain Eukaryota; kingdom Metazoa; phylum Chordata; class Mammalia; order Rodentia; family Muridae; genus Lophiomys; species Lophiomys imhausi. Next base: position 213,225 of record CAJQZJ010004767.1, read on the forward strand.
AAATCATATATATTTTTAATGAAGACATTGGTAAGTATTGTACCTTTTCTGCCATAATTTGAGGATGAAATGAATAAATCCCTTTACCTATTGGTTCAAAACTAGGTAGGGGAGACAAGAAGCCATGCAATCATTACAACAGACTCAGAAGTGCATAAATTGGTGCATGCCCAAGGTATGGTAGATAAAGGGATGTTATAAGTTTATATGCACCCCAAATTGATATTTGGACACTTTTTGAAGAGTGAGTAGAAGAACCCAGTACAACCATGTATGTGGAAAAAATATGAAATGAAAGACTTCCTTACAGTTGTCTAATGAGGTTTGGTGAGCTTTATGCACTTCAGAACTCAAAAACCTAGTGTGGGTTCACCAACTAAGTTCAGTGGCAGATCTGTTTCCTAACATATAGGAAGCTTTGAGTTCCACACCATTGGGAGGAAAAAGGAAAAAGAGGGAGTTGTTGATAGAAGGGAAAGGACAAAGGAAATAAAAGCAGAAGGAATAAAGGGGAAAACAATAAAAAGATACAGGAAAGAAGGAAACAAGAATGGAAGAGAGGGGGGCTGGAGAGATGGCTCAGCGGTTAAGAGCACTGGCTGCTCTTCCAGAGGTCATGAGTTCAATTCCCAGCAACCACATGGTGGCTCACAACCATCCATAATGAAATCTGGTGCCCTCTTCTGGCCTGCAGATATACCTGCAGACAGAACACTGTATACATAATAAATAAATCTTTAAAAAAAAAAAAAAAAGAATGGAAGAGAGGGAAAGAGGGAGAGAGAATGTGAAGGAGGAGGAATGGGAAAGGTCAGTTTTGGATCTTAGTATGATCAGAACAAATTTACAACTACATCTTACTTGTTAATTAATGTATTTTTATATACACATATACACATGCATACATTCATAGGTATATATACATATAGACCTATATATGTGAATATGTACTTACAAGTATATTCTTTACTTAACTGTACTGAAATATACTCTCTGGGAATGATATATGCAAACACTGAATCATAGAAATAAATATCTTGTAAGTCCCTGCATTTACTTACTTTCGAGGATCCATTTTCTTTCCTTTGAATAATAATACTCATTTACCCTTAGGAAATTACCTATTTCCATTTATGGTTATGTTCTTTGATGATATTACCTAATTTATTGACACAGGTTATTCCTTCCACCACCATGACTGGAATCAATAACAGTTCCAATATGATGATTTATTTTATGGATAAGTTTAGCAATCAACAGACAAATATAAGCTGAAATTAAAGCAACTGTGTATCTTTTCACATTCTTTGTAGGCAGTGGTGATCACTTAGGCTAGCCTTAGAAGTGTTTACCTTTGGAAAGGCAGTAGGCATGTTAAACACAAGGGAAAGGGACAATGTTCAGCCTCTTGCTGCAGCTGTCACTGCACATCTAAGCCTGGGGATGCTCCATCTAAGGGTTAGGCTAGCCCAGGGGATGAGGGCCATAAGAAACAAAAATCATAATTATTAAGACCTTAATTGCTATTAAACTAATAGCATGTGTTTACCTTAGCCCTCAGGTTGTTAAACTAATGTAAAATGAACTGTCAATTTAGACTGTAAAGAATTCTGAGTGACAGACACCATCACCATTTTCTTGACAAAAAATTGTGATCTTTACCTTTGGAAGCACCTTTTGAGTTTTTCGCCAGCATAAAACGTCAGAATTTATACCAAATCCTACCCCCTTTTCAAAATATTAAGACAATCCAAGAATATAAATTGACTTTCACAGCCAAATAGGTAAATACTAAGATGAAGGAAAGAGGCATTGTGGCCACAGAGGTCAGAAAGCAAGACACTTTGATCCTGAGTGCGAACATCTGGAATACAGAACAGACTCTCTAATTCTGAGCCTCCGGTGTCCACTAAGCTAACATGAGGCCTGTCAGGACTCCTGTCTCGTAGTACCATCATAGCCAAGGACAGAATTGTTGAAAGTACTAAATTATTATGTTTAGGTTTTTTTTTGCACCGACTGGGAGGAGTATGCTGACTTACCCATGAATGCCATTGAGACTATCCCGAACTGGATACGGATAGTGATTTTTTTTTTAAATAAAATATAATAAATTGTAAACAACATTAAACAAAAAATGTGCAGCTTTAGCAGCCATGTTCATTCTGAAGCTGACAGGGTTTCTCTGCCATCAACAAACACTGATGAGAGTATGGCTTTCAGTTACCAAGCAAACTTAATAATAGATAAGTGTGGTTTGCTACCTCAAGAGATTTGTACCACTTCATCCTCTTTAAATTGACTGTGCTATCACCCAATGCCTTTCCATTTTATGTTTATGTATAAATATGCATAAAATGTTAGTATTTTGTCATTTCTTTTGTTTCTTTTGAATCATTTATTTGCATTAATATGTAGCTTCCGAGAAAATGATATATTGCTAAGAAGTTTGCAAATCAGTTTTCTAATTAAACTCTAACCTTATAGTTTTCCTTTGGTTACAACCTATTCTGTTGTGTGGTTGTAGAATGGTCCAACCAAGTCTATGTTATCTACCTCAGGGTGAACAGACAATGTGTTGCATGCATAGTTATAATTACTCATTAGTTTCAAGCAGTGTGTTTTGACTTCCATGTCCTTGAAACTATGAAATAATATTCCTATAAGTCCAGTTCTTAATGTTTGTACTTTAAATAGAATGCATTATGAAACTGAGATCACAGGATCTTTTATAATTCTGGGGATATCAGTTTAGTAAGAACAGTGTCAAAAGCAGAACCCAAACAACATAATCAGTACTTTGAGGTTGAGGTTGATGTGACATTTTTGAACATATTTTAATACTTATGCATATTTAAATTAAATTTGTAACCTCCCAACATTCAAACCAACCAGCTATTTGCCATCCAACTAGAGTGATGACTCTCTTACAATGAGACAGCATACCATGAAAATCACTTGTCTGGGATACATATTTACTATAGAAGAGATTGCCTAAAGTCTAGTTGCTTGCCAGCATTTGGACAGTGGATTTGGATATTGGACAAGCTTTATCCCACTGATTATACTCTAAGAATCTACCTCCAATGATTGTCTAAATGTTAGATAAGTGTTAGCAAAAATGCCATATGCTCTGTGCTCAATTCATGTCAATAAGGTATATTTCTGTTGCTAGAAGATTACTCAGTAGCTACAATTACAACTTTCCAGCAAGACTGAAGGAGACTATCATCTGAGTTGAAACAGGTCTCCTCTGACAGATCTATACGTCTGGACACAGTATTATTGATTCCCTCCCATTCCAAACATGCCATGGTCCTAAGGGTACACAAGCTCCCAACACAGAAACTCAACCTGGAGCACAGGCAAGTAACCAGGTGCCAAACAAGGCTTTCAGTTGCCTCAACACAGTTTTGCCATGACCAATGACAGTGCCTTGAATATAAATATGTTTAGTCCACAATTCTAAATTCTTGTGGAAGTGGTATCCTGATGAACAGCTAGGTCACATCTGTCAATCATTAAACATTAGTCCCGATTTACAATTTAACCTCACATTTATCATTAACTGGCATTGAGGTGAAATGTCAAAGTGAAATTTCTCCTGTTGAATAGCAATCAGAAGTGAAAATTATTGTATCTGACTGAAGCTGTTAGTTGCAAAGAACAGTTGATATTTAAATTGGGAAGTTGCCAGGGACAGTATTGGTCTCATGCCAAGATTTTCACATTCTGTGGTCCTAAGGAATTATTTTCATTACAAGCAGCAAGAGTTATTTTGCATCCTGAAAACCAACGGAGCTACTTAAAAAAAAAAAAAATTTATGGCACAGGAATAGAGAAGCCTCTTCTTGCCAATTGCCTCTGTTTATTTACTTCATAGCCCAGATGAACAGCCCACATCAGTTTTGCCACCCACATTATAAATAGCTCAGCAAACTCATAAAGAGTCTTTCTTCAGAGTACGGAAATGATTCTGAAGTCTGATTAAACTCACAGTGTCCTTGTGAGGGAGAAGGGAAGAAGCAGGGTATTCTGTCTAATTTCAAGGTCAAGAAAACAAGGAAAACAAAAGTTAAGTGGCTAGTCTCCATTTATTCAAATAAACTTATTCAGAAGAGCCAAAAATAAAGATCCAGGCTCTTGGCCATGCATCAGTCCCATGCTGCCTTACAGGCTTCAAAATCTTCTTTATCTTTAAGCTGAAATTTTCTCACTAGATTCAGACACACTGCCATCTACTGTCTCACCAGGGAATGTGACAGCACCATCCACCTGGCCCTCAGGACAGGGTGTGCTAGGATGAAAGTTGACAGGAGGTTTCCCAGAAACATGCAGTCTCTGAGATGCCAATAGGCCATTCATGAATCCAGGCGTAGATAGGATACTGGGACAGGAGGTGAGTGAACTGAGAACATTTTTGCCCCCTCAAGGAAGGAAAGCCCTGCCATTGTTGATATCAACAAAACAATACAACTGTCCACCATGTTGTCTGAGTGGAACATCCTGTAAACATTCCATGCTTTCATTGGTTTGGTTGTGATTTCATTACCTATAGGTGTGGATAGTAAAATGCAGCCTCACTCCCCCCCCCCAAAAAAAAAACTGCTTCAAAAATGATATCTGTTATGTGTTGTCTCTGTTTCTTTTGAATGTTTATAAGACAAGACTGTTGGTCCTGCATCATGTGTACGTAGTCTTAACTCAGGCTTTGAGACAGCCTCAGAACTGTGCATATAGAACATATCATCAGATACCTTCAAGGACTCCAGTCATGGGAAAGGAAAGTCTTGAGTACATTTGAACAATATTCCCTTTCAGAGACAGCTAAGTTTCTCACAGGAGCTCTGTCAATGCTATGTCTCACCACATCACCTCTGTAGAACTAACCAGCAGTCTCTTGAGAAGAAGAGCATCATGTCCAGACTTGATCAAGTGGTGGCCTACAAAGTAATTATTTTAATCTCATTTTCATGACTATCAATTAAATCTATGATATATATGAGTTAAAGATCTGCTGCTGGTCTGTTGGTTACTCGTGATTGTGCTCAGTTCATTACCAAAAACAAAAACAAAAGAAAGAAACAAAGTCGAAAAACCAAAAAACAACAAAAATTTGAACTATAAGTATTTAGAATATATTTATTCATGGTGAAGAAAATTTAGTGAAAACCATGATGCTTTGAGCAGGAAATGTGTTCCAGAATTTGGTTTCCAGCACCTACATGGTGGCTCACAACTATCTGTAACTCCAACTTCAGAAGATTTGGAGATACCCACTGGAACTCACATACATGTATGCACACACAGAAATGGATCTTTCAATGATAATAATATTTTAATATAGAACATGTGCCTATAAGAAAAATCATACATTAGCAAAGCATCTACAAAGCCCTGGTTATTTGGCTGTGTTTTATTTAAAATATTAAGAAACATTCCTCTTGTGATGATGGTTTATCAATATGATACCTAAAGACCATATGTAGAGAAATTATTTTTTAAAAGAGGAAAAGTATTATTATTTCTAGAACCTTAGGGTTTATGACAATTTAACTGTTTTTATAATAGAAAAAAATACAATAGAACAATTGTGACATGGAATTTACTCTTTGAAGCTTAGAGCTTGAAAGACAATCTGGAAAAAAATCATCTATTTAATTTTGAATAAGTGTCTATACTTGATAATCTTAGGTCTTTAAAGAACTAAATAATGGAAAAGAGAGTGGAGAAATCTCAGGGAGGATAGAAAGGGAGGAAACACATGTTACATTCTTTTTCTCTCATGTGGAATTAAAATTTATATATATATATGTACATATAGATCTGCATGCATACAGTATGAAAATAAAAGGTACTATCAGGAGTAAAGAAGATGATTAGTTGGAAAGATGGCAATAGATGGTAATGGGGATTTGAATATGAATAAATACAATTATAAAGATGCAAGCAGAGACATCCCACAAATGGAAACCATGGAGTTTTTGATTCAGTGAAACAAGAACGTTGCAATCTTTTAATTGAAAAATATGTAGAAAGAACTCCAGCTCAGAAATGTGTTCTCACATGTTCTGTCTGTGACTGAGGAGGCCTATTTGATGTTGTAAGATAGGGGTAAAGTCCAAGAATGGACACATGCAACATGCAAAGACAGAAAGATATTAGGAGAAAGAGAAGCAATGGGAAGTGGTCAAGTATTTGTCCAGATATTTGCAAGTTTCTACCACAATGAAACTGGGCTACAAAACATTCTCAGAAGTGATAACAAAACCAAAATGTCATGTTCTGTTTCATGTACATTCATCTATGGCAATACTTCACAAAATGATGATTATATCTGTTTCTCTTCATGATTTGGTGACAGTACATTAAATTGGAGCCACAGTGAGGTTATAAATACTTCCAGAACCTTAATTTCTCTACCATCAGAATAGTAAACCACTTCAGGTGTTATCTGCATATTTCTTATGTTATTCATTTATCATATATCCTTATATTTTTGATGATTTGAGTCAAAGCAGAATTATAAAAAGACATTTTCCCCCGGTTGTTTGTTTAATCATTTGTTCTGGGAATCAGATCAGGGTTTCTCATATACTAAGCAAGTGTGACATCAGCTGAGCTACATTCCCAGCAGCATGATGTAACAGCTTCTTAAAGGAGTCAAGGAGTGATTTCAAATGGATAGTAATAGTTGTCATTGATTGAATAGGAAATTGTATAATAGACAATAGTTTCAAATCTATATGGGCCAGAGGGAGCACAGGTAAAGGTTGGCATTTGGCTCTGTGTACAGGGGATAGCTATGAGTTCCCTGGCCAAAGTAGATAGGGTTCTGAGCAAGGACAATTTGATAGGACAGAGGAACAAGGATAATCTTCCATATGTGGAAGCTCTGTCTTATGCTTTTAATGAAGGAACTGATCTCCATATGTTGTGAGGAATTGTCTGAATCTGAGAAATGAGTCGTCTGGAAGGATTACAGGAAATGGTGAAGAAGATACAAGAATATCTTCTTAATGTTCACATCAACAAACGAGGTAACATGAGGAAAAATATATAGCAATTATAAACACTGAAGTGTAAAGCAACAAAGCTTCAAGGCACACAATGCAAAAGCAGAACAGTTCAGTGATAAAGAAAAAAATCTCTACAACCATACTTGGATAATTCAAAGCTGTTTTTGATAGAAGTGATAGCAATTGTAGGCCAATGCCTCCCAAACTGAAAGGTTGACATGCTTTTCTAAGATATTAGTGATTCTGTCATCAGCTTTACTCCAACTGCAAGGAAAAAGTATGATAAGGTAATGTAGAAAAAAAATAATTAAATTACATTAGGTCGCCATTTGTAGAAGTAATTAGTTAAACTGTTTAATTAGTATTTATATTATCATTAATTGGTTTGGCAGCAGTTAATCCTTAAGCCACCATTATAAAGGAGTACACAGAGACCATGTGGAGTTTAACAAGCCTTGGCCTGACTTGTGCAATCCTGGCCCATCTAAGCTAGCTCTTAAGTCTATTACCCAAATATGACCCCATTTATACATACGTCCCCTTGGACCACCATTTTCCACACCAGCCAATGTTCCAGGCCATCTGGAATGATGTTCTTTTTTCTAACCCATGGTGTGTGTCTCCTCTTTCCTGCTGCTCCTGGCTGGAATGAATTAATCCTCTGTCTAAAGCACAGGCTTCCTGTTCTAATCTCAGGAAGTCCCACCTTTCTCTGTCTTTGCCCAATCTCAGGCCTCAGTATTTATTTAACAAATCAGAGTCAATGTAAGTAACAGACTACAAACAGGACCAATTAACATTTAGAATGCTTAACACTACCCCAACAAGGTAATAAATAAAATAAATGCAAATATAGGCAAGTTCAGGAAACACAAGGGTGAATTAATGTTTAAATTATTATTATTATTATTATTATTATTATTATTATTATTATTACCTATTACATTAATAGACTCTAAAATATAAACATAATACATTTAAAATGTGATGAAAATAAAACTAATATTTGTGATTTTCAGGATGTGTGACATCTGGGGTCCCCAGACCTGCAAGTTCAGGATCATCCAGGTTGGAATTCCTCTCTTCCCTGCTCCCACTATTCCATGCACTGCCCAGAACTCTGGAACTTGCCCAGCCAACCTGAACTTAGCTCTGTGCCCCAAGTACCACTCTATAAGCCTAGCCCTACCGAAGGTTACAAGGCCTCACACTTCAGGAGCATGCAACTACATTTTCCCAACCCTGTCACATCTCTGGTCTCCAGTCCTGTAACCCCAGGAACACTGTGGTTAGATCTCTCCTCTCTCCTCCCTCCCACAAATCCCCATTCCACCCAGTGCTCTGGGACACTCCCAGCTGCCCTGAGCTGAGTGCTGTCCCAACAAGCTCCATCTTCAGGATCTGTGCCCCTTGGGATCTCCAGATTTGCAACTAAAGTATCATCCAGGATTGCAACCCCAGGAACACCAAGCTCCATCTTCAGGACCTGTCCCACCTGGGGTCCCTAGACCTGCAACTTTAGAATCATCTAGGCCTGCAACGTCAGGAACACCTAGGACATGGGCCTCCAGAACCTGCAACTTCAGGAGATCTTCCAGGAACACCCAGCTCCATCTTCCAGACCTACAATTTCAGGAATATCCAGCTCTATTTTCCAGACCTGCATCACCTGGGGTCCTCAGACCTGCAACTTCAGGAATACCTATGCCTGATATACCAGGAACATCTAGCCTAACTCCCATGCCTCCTCCACCTGGGGTCACCAGGCCTACTACTTCAAGAATATATAGGAGCATTCATCGACAGCATCCAGACCAGCCCCACCTGGGGTTCCCAGGCCTCAACTTCAGGAATATCTAGTGATCACCAGGCCTGAGTGATATAGCAGGAACACCCAGGTCTGCAACAACAGAAATCTCCACCATGATTGTGGGACCACCACTCCACCAAGCACCAGAAGACTAGCTGTATCAGGAATATCCAGGCTGACACTAGGCCTGCTACACCAGCAACATCCAGAAACAGGAAAATTGAGAGACCCCTGGAGCATCTCCAAGTGCCCTGTGCTTGGTGCTGGGCCTTTGAACTCTGTTCTCCAGATACTGTTCTACTAACCTACATCAATCCTGAGGTGCCAGGAACACCCAGATTCACACCACAGGAATATCCAGTCCTGTTACACAAAGAAAAGCCAGGATCATCCAGACACAACCAGATGGATAAAGGCCAGCGTAAGAGCACAACCAAAAAGAGCCTGGGCAATATGACATGTCTAGAACACAACTATCCTACTACAGCAAGCCCTGGTCATCCTAACAAAACCAATGCATAAGAAAATGACCTTAAAGCAAACCTATAATGATGATAGAGGCCTTAAAAGAGGAAATGAATATATCTCTTAAAGGAAAATTCAATCAAACAGATGAAAGAAATGAATAGATCCTTAAAAGAAATGCAGGGAAATATAAACAAGCAGATGAAAGAAATGAATTAATACCATTAAAGAATTAGAGGAAAACCCAATCAAACAGGGGAAGGAAATGAATGAAATGGTACAAGACCTGAAAATGGAAATATAAGCAATAAAGAAAACACAATCTGAGGAAATCTTGGAGATAGAAAACCTAGGTAAGAGAACAGGAACTACGGACACAAGCATCACCAACAGATTACGGGAGATGGAAGAGAGAATCTCAGGCCTAGAAGATATGATTGAAGAAATCAGTACATTGGTCAAAGAAAATGTTAAATCTAAAAAGCTCCTGACACAAAACATTCAATAAATCTGGGAACACTATGAAAAGATCAAATCTAAGGATAATAGTAGTAGAAGAAGGAGAAGATTCCCAACTGCAAGGCCCAGAAAATATTTTCAAAAAGATGATAGGAAAAAACTTCCCCAACATAAAGAAAGAGATGCCTATAAACACCAAGAAGCTTACAGAACACCAAACAGATTGGACTAAAAAAGAAATTCCACATTCCACATTATAATTAAAACATTAAACACACAGAAAAAAAAAGAGAGAATATTAAAAGCTGCAAGGGAAAAGTGCCTAGTATTTTTCCTACAAAGACCTATCAGAATTACACCTGACTTCTCAACAGAGACTCATAAAGCCAAAAGTGTCTGCACAGATATCTTTCAGACTCTATGAGACCACAGATATGAGCCTAAAAGTCTATACCAAGCAAAACTTTTCATCACCATAGATGGAGAAAAAAAGATATTTCACAACAAACAAAATTTTAAAATTACCTATTCACAAACCCAGCCCTAGAGAAGATACTAGAAGGAAAATTCCAACTCAAGGACGCTAACTACACCCAGGAAAACACAGGAAATAAATAACCCCGAAAACAAAAGAAGATTAACACACACACACACACACACACACACACACACACACACACACACTCTTTACCACAATCAATATAAAAACAACAGGAAACAACAATCATTGTTCACTAATATCCATCAACATCAATGAATTCAATTTCCCAATAAAATTAGACACAGTCTAACAGAATGGATTAGAAAACAGGACCCATCATTCTGCTGCATACAAGAAATATATCTCAGCAACAAAGATAGAGATTATCTCAAGGTAAATGGCTGGAATAAGGTTTACCAAGCAAACAGACCCAAGAAACAAGCAGGAGTAGCCATTCTTGTATCCAATAAAATAGACTTTCAACTATAATTAATCAAAAGAGATGGGGAAGAACAGTTCATACTTATTAAAGGAAAAATCCTACAAGATGTTGTTTCAATTATGAATATTTATGCCCCAAATACAAGGGTACACTCATTCATAAAAGAAACATTACTAACGCATCAATCCCCACACATTAATATTGGGAAACTTCAACACTCCACTCTCACCAGTGGAGAGATGATTGAAAAAGAAGCTAAACAGAGAAATAGTACAACTAAGAGACATCCTGAATCAAAGGACCTAAGAGATATCTACAGAACATTTCTCCCAAACACAAAAGAATATACCTTCTTCTCGGCACCTCACAGAACCTTCTCCAAAATTGACCATATACTGTGTCACAATGATAACTTCAAAAGATACAATAAAGTTTAAATAACCCCCTCTATCTTATCAGATCACCATGGTTTAAAGCTGAACTTCAACAACAATAGAAAAAAATATAAAGCCTACAAACTCATGGAAACTGAACATCTCTCTACTCAATGACCAATCATCAGGGAAAGATTAAAGAAATAAATTAAAAATGTTCTTCTAGAATTCAAGAAAAATGAAGGCATAACACACCCAAATTTATGGGACACAATGAAAGCAATGCTGAGAGGAAAGTTCATAGCACTAAGCACCTTCATAAAGAAATTGGAGAGATCTCATACTAGCAATTTAAAAGCACATCTGAAAGAATCAATGAAACCAAGAGCTGGTCCTTTTAGAAAATCAACAAGATGGATAAACCTTTAGCCAAACTAAATAAAAGGCAAAGAGACAGTATCCAAATTAACAAATTCAGAAATGAAAAGGTGGACATGATATCAGACAGTGAGGAAAACCAAAGAATCTTAAAATCTTACGTCAAAAGGCTATTCTCCATAAAATTGGAAAATCTAAATGAAATGGACAATTTTCTTGATAAATTCCACCTATCAAAATTAAATCAGGAACAGATAACCATTAAACAGTCCCATAACTAGAAAGAAAATAGAAGCAGTTAACCAAACACCTCCCAAGCAAACAAATAAACAAACAAAAAACTCTGGGCCAGATGGTTTTAGTGCAGAATTCTACCAGAAATTCAAACAAGAGATAATCCCAATACTCCTCAAACTATTCCACAAAATAGAAACAGAAGGATCCTTGCCCAGTTCATTCTATAAATCTACAATCACTTCGATACCTAAATGTAACCGATCTTTTAAATTATTGTTTAACACTTATTTATTTATTACTAAATTCACTTATAACAAACACCAACAATTTCTTATCTATTAATCCTATAAATTCCTACAACCCCTTTAACCTATCCACTAAACCTATTGATAATTATAACTACTTTCATAACCTTTTAGAATGATACAGTCTCTGGGGCAGGTCCTCAGACATCAGGAAGACAGTCTTTGTTGTAGATTCTTTAACGCACTTAGCAGTCCTTTTTCTGGATCTCTCAGATGCAGGTTCGTCAGGGTAGTTGGTTATTGCAGTCTCACCTTAAATAAGGATTCATGCTTTCTTCTCTGTGGGAGACCCCAGCCGTCTGCAGGCCAACTTACTTCTTTTGAATCAGGAACTCAGCTGCTCTGCCTCAGTCCTTAAAGCCAGGCACCGTTTCCTTTAGGCCACTGTTTGGACAGATCAAACCCCTCTAGGCAAAAGCTGAGCCACAGGGTCTAGTCCTTGGCCTTTAGGTGTCTTGCTCAGGCTTTCTTTGCTCACCGGCTTCTTTCTGCTTCAGGGAGAGAGCTGGCCATCAATGGCCAGCCCTTTTTTCAGCAGGACTCTTGGAGCTCTCTAGCATCAGGGGCCTCTTCTTTTTCTCTGGGCTCCATGCACTGTCCTTAAATAGGAGGAACTCTGTTTCAGCTTAATTTGGACTCTGCCCACTTAGCAGCTGAAAACAATGTCAGGCCAGATACTTTGTTTCTTCAAGTCCATTAAGTCTTTCCTGTTTTCCTGAATTCAACCTTGTTTTTCAGTCTATTGAGTCTTTCCTGTTTTTCCTGACTTCATGCTGATAATGCTCTTCAGGTCCCGAATTAAGAGACAGTATCAGAAACTCCTATATATTTTCTAAATCTAATTTATCTAACCCCTACACCTAAACCACACAAAGACTCAACTAAGAATCAGAATTTCAGACAAATCTCTCTCATGAACATTGATGCAAAAATATTCACTAAAATACTGGCAAACTGAATTCAAGAGCACATCAAAAATATCATTCACCATGATCAAGTAGACATCAAGCCAGCGATGGAAGGATGGTTCAACATATGAAAATCCATGAGTGTAATTCACCATATAAACAAATGAAAGGAAAAGAACTACATAATCATCTCATTAGATGCTGAAAAATCCTTTGACAAATTCCAACACTCATTCATGATAAAAGTCTTGGAGTGTGGAAGAAGTTTCTTAAAACCAATTATGAGAATGTTTTTGTTTAATCCCAGGTGGGCTGCTTAAGACACAGGTATGAAGTATTAAAAGTCTCATGAGCTAGCAGGGGCATGGCTTAACCAGCTGAGAAGTTTAACTTTGAGGACTTGAGAGAGAGAGAGAGAGAGAGAGAGAGAGAGAGAGAGAAATAAAAAGTCAGAGCCCTGAGGAGAAGAGGCTCTGCAAAGTAGAATAAGAAGCCAGAACCCCAAGAACAGAAGGGGCTTTACAAAGGAGGAAAAATAAAAAGCCAGAGCACCAAGGAAAAGGGGGCTCTACAAAGGACAGGAATATAAAAGCCAGAGCCCTGAGGAGAAGGAGGCAAAGAGAAAAGAGAGAAGGAGCTCCACAAAGAAATAAGCTCCACAAAAAAAGTAAAAAGAGAATGGGCTTTACAAAGAAGTAAGAGTAAAGAGGCTCTACAGAGAAGTAGGAGAAAGCTCTACAGAGAAGAGAAAGGGCTACAAGGTAGAAGTGGTTGCTGCTCTCCCAGTTGCTGGTGCTCCCTTAAGCTGTTGCTTGTTCTTCCTGCTGCTGACTCCTGGTTTGGTGGTCTTCTGGTTTGCTGGATTTCTAATGAGGCTGGTATTACCCCCAAAGAATCCAATGACCCTAATCAACAGGAAGTAGCTCAAAGAGACTTGTGTCCCTTCTCCCTCTAACCTTCTTTCTCTTAACCTAGGGTTGGGGGTTGAAGGGAAGGAGGGGTGAAAGGGAGGTAGAGGCATTAAGCACAATAAACTAAGGATAGTAAAATAAATTAGAATGTAAAATTAATATAATACAAATTAGTAAAAGCTGCCTCATTATATTGGAGAGATCAGTTATACAAGGCCCATATGTAAACATAATAAAGGCAATATACATCAGGCCAATAGCCAACATCAAATTAAATGAAGAGAAACTTAAAGCAATTCCACTAAAATCAGGGACAAGACAAGGCTGTCAACTCTCCCCATATATCTTTAATGCAGTACTTGAAGTTCTAGCTATCAGCTAAAGGAGATCAAGGTATACAAATTGGAAAGGAAAAAGTCAAATTATACCTATTTGTAGATGATATGATAGTATTCATAAATGTCCCCAAAAACTCTACTAGAAAGCTCCTAAAGCTGATAAACACCTTCAGCAAAGTGGCTGGATACAAAATTAAGTAAAAAAAAAAAAAAAACAGTAGTCCTCCTTTATATAAATGATAAACAGGCAAGGAAAGGAATTTGGGAAATAACTCCCTTCACAATATCCACAAACAATATAAATTACCTTGATATAACACTAACCAAACAAGTGAAATACCTGTTGGACAAAAACTATAATCCTCTGAAGAAAGAAATTGAAGAAGAATCATAAGATGAAAAGATCTCCCATGCTCATGAATTGGTAGGACTAACGTAGTAAAAAGGCCCTCTTACCAAAAAAAAAGAGATGTACAGATTCAATGCAATTTCCATCAAAATCCTCACACAATTATTTACAGACCTTGAAACAATAATTCTCAACTTTATACATAAAAATTAAAAACCCAGGATAACAAAAAAAATCCTGTACAATAAAAGAACCTCTGTAGGTATCACCATCCCTGACTTAAAGTTATACTACAAAGCAATAGTAATAAAAACTGCATGTATTGGCATGAAAACAGGCAGGTTGACCAATGGAATTGAATCAAAGACATAGAAACAAACCCAAAAACCTACGAATACTTGAATTTTGACAAAGATCCCAAAACCCTACAATGGAAAAAAGACAGTATGTTCAATCCATAGTGTTGGTCTCACTGGATGTCTCCACATAAAAGAATGTAAATAGCTCCATATTTATCAGCCTGCATAAAAGTCAACTCCAAGTTGATCAAAGACCTCAACATAAAACCAAATACTCTAAATATAATAGAAAAGAAAGTGGGGGGAAGCTTTGAACTCATTGGCACAGGAGACAGCTTCCTGAACAGAACACCAATAGCTCAACACTAAGATCAACAATTAATAAATGGGACCTCATGAAACTGAAATGTTTCTGTAAGACCAAGGACACTGTCAATAGAAAAAAATGGCTGCCCATAGATTGGGAAAAGATCTTCACTAATCCCACATTTGACAGAGGGCTAATATCCAAAATATATAAGGAACTCAAGAAAGTAAACACCAATAAACCAAATAATCCAATTAAAAAATGAAACACAGAGCTAATCGGATATTTCACTACAGTGGAAATTCTAATGGCTGTGAAACACTTAAAGAAATGCTCAAAATCCTTAGTCAAAGGGAAATGAAAATCAAAACAATTCTGAGATTCCATCTTACACACATCAGAATGGCTAAGATCAAACTCTTGAGTGACTGTACATGCTGGCAAGGATGTGGAGAAAGCGAAACACTTCTCCATTGCTGGTGGGAATGCAAACTTGTGCAACCACTTTGTAAATCAATCTGACACTTTGCAAGAAAATTGGGAATCGTTCTACCTCAAGACCCAGCTACATTACTCCTAGGTATATACCCCAAATATATGTCACCAAGCCACAAGGACATCAGCACAACTATGTTCATATCAGCTTCATTCATAATAGCCAGAAACTGGAAACAACTCAGATGTCCCTCAACAGATTAATGGATAAAGAAATTGTGGTACATCTACACAATGGAATACTACTACTCAGCTATTAGAAACAAGGATATCATGAAATTTTCAGGAAAATGGTTGGACTCAGAAAAGATTATCCTGAGTGAGCTAAAGCAGACCTAAAAAGACTCACATGGTATTTACTCACTCATCAGCAGATACTAACCAATACATACAAGATCACCATGCTACAATCCACAGTCCCAAAGAAACTAAGTAATGAGAAGGCCTCACAGGAAGATACTTGAATCCTTCTGAATAAGGGACATAAAATCGACATTGTAAGTGGATGGAGAGAGGGATCTGGAAAAGAACCCAACATTAATGCCATCCAAGAGGCCTTGTACAGCAAATGGTGGAAGCAGATACAGAGACCCACAGCCAAAGATTGAGTGAAAATCAGGTAGTCTTGGGGAAGAGTTGGGGTAGGGTTTGAGGAAGCTTGAGGGATCAAGACCACCACAGGAGACCCACATGCACAAATTGACTCAGACACAGGGGGCTCATGGACACTGAACCACCAACCAAGGAACTTGCATTCACTGGTCCTAGGCCCATTACATGTGTGGGGCTCATGGGCTGCTTTGTGCTTGAGTGGATCTCCTGACAATTGGCAAGGGGTCTATCTCAGACTTGAAGATGTTGCCTCACTCCTGAGCCCATTTTCCTAGCACAGCTGCCTTGTTTAGCTTCAGTGGAAGAAGAGACACTTGGTCCTGATTTGATTTGACGTATCAGAGTGGGTTGGTGCTAGGTGGGTGGGTGGGGAGTAAGGGTGAAGTGGGTGAGATGGTCGGACTGGGAGATTGGAAGGAGGGGGATGGGGACTGGAAAATAAGATAAACAACAACAACAACAAATCTTGAATTAAAAAAAAGGAGAAAAAATAATTTTAAAAAATCTTATCCTATGATGAAATGATAATAAATTGATAAGGAACTTCTTCAAAACCGAATTATTATGTTTTAGTATTAATAGATTTTCTTTCTAAGATTAAGAACATGACAATCCATCTCTTCTCAACCATTTACTGATTATTGTATTTGGTACACAATGGTAAGAAAAATAAATAAGACATCTTCAAATTGAAAAGAAAAGAAAACTTAAAAGGTAGTCCATCTCTCTGTCCACAAATTTTCATGTAGAAAATGCTTTTGAAATCCCCTAAGTCTGTTAGAAGTGTTACCAAATTTAACACATTAGCAAGATGCAAGATTAATAGATAATAAATTATAGTTCTACATACTAGCAAAGAATAACAAGAAATACTAAAAGCAGCATTTTCCATAATACAAGAAAGAACATGTAAAGTATTCATAGATAAGCACAAGGAAAGATATATCCAACACTGATATTGTTGAGGGAAATTAAAGAAAACATAAATGGATGAAGATTCATCTATGTTCATACATCAGAAGGGGCAATATCAGTAAAAACCAGGTTCTCAATAATCCATCCATATAGATCAAATTTCAGTGAAATTCCATCAAGCTATTTTATAAAAACAGGTAATATAATTCTGAAATTTACATGGTAATTGAAAGGACCTCATGAAGTTCAAACATTTTTGAAATAGAATGGTATCAGATAATTTACACAACCTGACCTTAATGTATATTATAAACAGTACAGTCGCCCAGACAGTGCATTTGCATATGACAGAAAAGGAGATCAATGGAACATATCAAAAAATCAAAAATTGACTTTCAACCAGAGTACAAAGGCCAATTTAATATCAAAATGAAAAAAATTTAAAAGAACAAATAAACCTAACCCACTCGTATTATGTATAAAAATTGAAATTCAACTCAAATTCTATCATAAATTCAACAGTAAACTAGAGACCTTTTGAATCCCTAGGAAGTCGTGTACCCTCTTTTTATACACTCTTTCTTTTGACTTAGTCAACAAAAATTAAAAGAAAAAATATTCAAAATGAAGTATGTTTGCTCACTGTCTTGAGAATGAAACAACAAAAACAAATAAAAAAAGCGAACAGAAAACCAACCAAACAAATAACAGACCTTGAAGAAATAGTTGTCAGGCAGTGGTGGTGCATGCCTTTAGTCCCAGAACTGAAGAGGCAAAGGCAGGCAGATCTCTGTGTATTCAACGCCAACCTGGTCTACAAAGTGAGTTCCAAAACAGCCAGAGATACACAGAGAAGCCATGTCTTGAAAATACAAAACACACAAACAAAACAAGAAATAAAGAAACAAACAAACAGAGAAAATAGTTTTAACTGATAATATAGAGAAAATACTTATATGAGGAAAATGTAAAAAATATACAAAATAAGAAGAAATAATGAATAAATAAAAATAATTAAATAACAAGCTAAACACACTTCAGTATAACACATGGATGCTGAAAAGCTGTGTTGAGCTGCTCAAACCTCAATCACTAGAAAAGCAAGTTAAGTCTTCAGGGAGATGTCTGTACACACCTACCAAAGGACTTAGAAGGCTTGAATTAATTAAACATTATGGGGGTGTGGAGCCACTCGATTTACTCTCATATGGCAATGTTTATATATGACTAGTTAAAACATATGTACATAGAGAAATTTGTTAGGGCTGGGGAGATAGTTGAGCAGAAAAACCTACCTCACAAGAACAGGACCCTGAGTTCAGTACCCAAAAGGCTTGTTAAAATAAAATAAACCAAAACAAAGGCATGCTGTGCTCACTTGCAAATTCTGTGTTGGCACATGGAGATAGACAAAGGCCAGTGTCCTGCTAGCCAGCCATCCTACCCTAGTCTCTGAGTTCCAGGCCAAAGAGAGACCTGTTTCAAAAATCAAGGTGAATGGTTCCTGAGGAAAGACACCCAAGACTGTCTTGCCTCTGTATGTATGTACACGTTTGTGCACAAACACAACCTCACCTGCATACAAAGAATGTACATGTAAACACACAGAGAAAAGATCATTCATGGCAGTATTACCTGTTATAGACAATATCTGAAAACAAACTAAATGTCCACCAGGAAGTAAGTGGATGAACTATTTTCATCACAGACAACTACTGCACAGAAAATCATAAACAATTAAAATAAGCTTTGACAAAAGACAACACATTGTTGGTGTAGGTCATGACTTGGGGCTTCAGTCTGTCCCCTCAGTTTAATGAGAAGGGAAGCCCCCAGCACTGGGCACTCTTACCCCTTCTCCTTAAACTAGATGACAAAAAGTGAGGACTTTTTGAAATTTTTCTAGTAAATCTTACCACCCCTGCCTCCATCAAGAAGAAAGTCACATCCTTGCTTACCCCTGCAAGTAATGGGTACAGAGATGACTTTAAACAGATCTGTCTTGTTAAATGCCCCTGATTTTATCAACACAAGTTAATAGTGATGTATCTTATATCTTAGCTTACCTCTCTTACCTTGCCACAACTATCCACTTCATTAAGTTGACTGCAATAATAATCAAGTATTACTGTTGGGCCTTCATGTCTTTATGAGGCTTCTTATATTAAACAAAACCCACAGAATCAGTGGCTATGTTTCTCCCTTGTTAATCCACTGCATCTTTTGAAGTTGCTGCCAGGAACCCAGGGTGACTAAGATCACTTTCTTCCTTTGCAGATAAATCTCAAAGTAACTATGTTTAGTGGAATAATTAATCAAGATATAAATGAATGCATACTGTGTATAATTACACAGACTTAAAATGTCAGAAGGTAAAAACTAATTTATAAGGATAGAAAGTGTGATAGTATGACCACGGTTACCTGTAAATGAATGTCGTTGGGACAGGTATAGGAGTGGGGACAGGGTATCTATCAAGAGTGATGGACATACAAATATGACTGTTGAACTGAGAGGGACTTATATGTAGGGAAATTGTCCACTTGCTAAGCAGTTTTCTTCGTATAACATATGCTGTTAACACAAAGGAAGAGCAAAGCTAAAGAGAGAAAATGTTGAGGTTGATCAAAAGTTTGCAAAGATAACATCAGGTATTATTTAGTCCCTTTTCTGTATACATTCTTTTTGGAGTTGACTGTTCAGCCCCTCTCAGCAGAGGGGAAAGTTGAATCTGGACACAATGTGTGTCTTTCTTCGGCTGAAAGAATGTGGCAGAAGCAATGTGGAGCATGTGCAGAGGAAGCAGCAGTCTCGTCTTTGTCTCTTTGAAACCCAGTCATACAGCCAGAGCGAGCCTGAGCTAAACTGCCAGAGCCTGAGATGCCCCTTCAGGGATTACAAAGGCCACACTCAGTTTCCCCAGGACATAGGAGAAGTGTGAACAGAAAGTATTGAGCCATCTGGCGTACCCTGATTACTGCAGTGAGCAACAGGCTTTACTGCCAATTAGGAAACAATTAATCAGTACAATCTTTAAAAGTTTTTCCGGGAAATAACCTCTCTAAACTATAGGTCCTAAGAAGAACTCTCTTCAAAAATTCTGACCTTGCCAGAGCCAAACATCAGTAAGTGTGATTCAGGTATTACATGCTCAGATATCAATCAAACATAACAATTGCTAACTGAATGACATCAGAAAAGTAAATAAACCAGAGGCTATATAGACGCAGAGAGCTTTGTATCCATCAACTAGAGATACATGGAAATATGGAGTGTGTGTGTGTGTCTGTGAATGTGTGTATGTGTTCCTGTGTGTGTGTGTATGCATGTGTGCCTGTGTATGTGAGTGTGAGCATGTGCCTATATGTGTTTGTGTTTGTGTGAGTGTGTGTTTACCTGTGTGTGTGTGCCTGTGTGTGTGTCTGAGTGTGTGTGTGTGTTGTATAGCTAATAGAAAAAGCAAGGCAGATAATAAGTATCAGAATATCTAAATATAGAATATAACAGAACATTACACTATTGAACAGATGACACATGGCCTCCATATTCACTATCAGATTTACTCTAGAAGTAAGTTCTATCAAATGAACATTTTATGTTTTGATGAAATTCTTATTATTTTTGGAGAAATAGCAGATGACATTTAAGAGAAAGAGAAAAAAGTGAATGAAATAGTCCTGGGGACTTAAAAATAAATTTAGAAGTTTGTGAAAAAATTATGAAATACTACCCCAGTGAATTCTCTCTAGTCTTTCTCTGCGGTTGTGAAGAAAGGTCAGCTCGATGTGCTGTGAAAATAATACAGACTGTTTGTACTCACTGTCAGTGTTACTGGCTTATAGAAATTCACGATCCAGTCTTAGAGCTACTGAACAAATACAATACCTTTACAGTCTATTATTAGTTAAAAATCCTTATTTTTCAAAAGATGGGAGAAGAGTCTTCAGATAATCTATGTAGAATAGCATTCTGTAAACTTCTTAGGAGGGTGAAAATAAAATGATTGCTTGACTCCATAGAAAGATCCCACTTTAAGAGCAGAGGAGAGGAAATTCAGTCACTTGCTTTATCTCCCACAAATCTCTGATTCATAGCCTTGCTACATGATGTCAAGACTAACATAATTTACACAGAGCCTATACCACTCTATTAAGTTATAAAAATTCCATTCATCCTTCTTAGTCTAGGCTATTTTTAAACTCGTAATTCCCCTGCCTCCACCTCCAAAGCATCTCTTGCCAGCCTATACCACAAAAACTAGTCATTATTCCTCCTGGGACATCAAGTTATCAAAGAATAGAGACATCTTTGACCACCTTTCTGTTGTCCCATAAAGTTGTGAAGAAAAAAAATGTTGTTTGCCCTCATAATAGTTCTCACTTTTGTAAGCAAAATGCTGAATTTTAATCATAAAAAAACTTTTTCACAATTTTCACCTAATCAGTTTAATAAACCAATTCTTATTGACCCAATTCTGTAAAGTTACATTTTGTCTCTCAAAAATCCTGAAATGAAAACCAACCAGCCCATCAGGCTCGCAATTCATTTTTTTAAAATATCAACATAGTTAATCAATGTAATCTAATCAAAGACCCAGACTTAAATGCACACACCTATGAACACCTGATTTTTGGTTTTTAAATAAGCCAGAAAAAGACAGCATTTCAACAAATGGTGCTAGTCTAACTGGATGTCAGAATGAAGAAGAATGCAAGTCAACCTACATTTATCACCCTGCACAAAACCCAACTCCAAATGGATCAAAGACTTCAACATAAAGTCAGATACACTGAACCTGATAGAAGAGAAAGTGGGGAACAGCCTTGAATGCATTGGCACAGGAGACAGCTTCCTGAACAACCATAGTACAAATACTAAAACCAACAATCAATAATGGAACATGATGAAACTGAAAAATCTCCTGTAAGAAAAAGGACACCATCAATAGGACAAAATGAGGAATAAACGAGAAAATATTTTCACCAACCCTACATTAGATACAAGGCTAATATCCAAAATATATAAATAACTCAAGAAACTAGACATCAACAAACTGAACAATCCAATCAAAGAATGGTGTGCAGACCTAAACAGAGAATTCTCAACAGAGGAATCCCATATGGCTAAACACTTAAAGAAATGTTCAATGTCCTTAGCCATCAGGAAAAGGCAAATTAATACTTTGAGATTCCCTTTTAGACCTGTCAGAATTCCTAAGATCAAAAACACAAGTGACAGTTCATGGTGGCAAGGATGTGGAGGAAGGGGAACACTCCCCTATTGCTAGCAGGAGAGCAAACATACAGTCAATATGGAAACCAATAAGTCTATCCTCAGAAAACTGGAAATTGATCTACCTCAAGACCCAGCTATACCACTCTTGGGCATATGCCCAAAGGATGCTCTATCCTACCTGTAAAGACATGTGTTCAACTTCTTTCATAGCAGCTTTAGTTATAAAAGCCAGAAACTGGAAACAACTTAAATATTTTGCTTTTCCTGCTTTTCTTCTATTCCACAGGGATGGGGTGGGGAAATAAAGCACTGAAGTATACTGTTACTTTCAGTTTGCTCTCATTTATAGTTTTATTCACAGTGACATCAAATTTGCCTGAAAAACAAGAACAAATGTTTATTCACCCAGATAGTCCATCAAATGACAGAGTAAGAACTGATTCCATACAACTATGGGTTAATGCAACAATGGGTTCATTGATCTCATTTTCAAATGCACGGGTAAGGGGAAATTTACAAAAACATGTGGGACCTGGAACAGCTGAAACACCAAAATGGCTACTCTAGCATGTTAGATGATCTCGCTAAAGCTTCCTAGATGGAATTCCAATTCTATTAACTCTCTGTCCTGTTTGTATTCCTAGCCCCTCCCAGGACCACAGCTAGAGTAAAACTCGTGCAGCTGGGGGGAAAGGTCCATAAAGAAATGGGTGAAATCTCAGGTCAGGGTATAATGAGTTTCAGTAGTTCCTTCCTCTACAAATAACAACCCACAGACCCAAACTTGTGAAGGTCATGTGCTTACATAACTGCAGATGCTTTATGTAAGACAGTAACAGCCATTTTATGCCCAACTTTCTCAATAATATCTTTTACCATCAGTTTTTCATGCTTCATTTTCAGATGCTATTTATAATTCTTGTAGAAAATTAAGATTTGCAGCCATGCATGTACACAAATCCTGTTTTACTTGTCTTGGTTTTTAGTATAGACAGTTAGAAAACAATTAGTAATATTAACTTTCTGGAGTCAATCTTCCCTTGCTCTAAATGTAATAACAAATAATATGCTTATTGTTCTTTATAACAATCATTAATTTAATACCCAGTATATTGACACTATATTATAAATACACTTTAAATATATTTTAAAATAAAATGATGAGAGATTCTTCCTTTGTAAATTCTCTGTTTAACTCTGTTCTACCCTTTTTGATTGGATTATTTGGTTTGGTTTCTTGCCATTTAATTTCTTGAGTTCTTTGTAAATTTTGGATATTAGCCCTCTGTCAGATGTGGGGTTGGTGAAGATTTTTTTCCCAATCTCTAGGTTGCTGTTTTGTTCAAATGACAGTGTCTTTTGCCTTACAGAAGCTTTTCGATATCATGAGGTCCCATTTATTGATTGTTTATCTTAGATACTGAGCTGTTGGTGTTCTGTTCAGGAAGTTGTCACCTGTGCCACTGAGTTCGAGGATTTTTCCCACTTTCTCTTCTAATAGATTTAGTGTGTCAGGTCTTATGTTAAGGTCTTTGATCCACTTGGACTTAAGTTTTGTACAAGGTGATAAGTATACGTCTAATTTCATTCTTTTACATGTGGACATCTAGTTGGACCAGCACCATTTGTTGAAGATGCTGTCCTTTTTCCATTGTACTGTTTTGGCTTCTTTGTCAAAAATTAAGTGACCATAGGTGTGTGGGTTCATTTCTGGGTCTTCAATTCGATTCCATTGATCCACTGGTCTGTTTCTATACTAGTACCATTACTATTGGTCTGTAGTACAGCTTGAAATCAGGGATGGTGATACCTCCAGATTTTTTATTTTATTTATTTATTTATTTATTACTATACGGGATTGATTTAGCTATTCTGTTTTTTTTTTTTTTTATTCCATATGAAGTTGAGAATTGCTTTTTCCAGGTTTATGAAGAATTGTGGTGGAAAGCTCTGCTACGAGGTATTTTGATAGGAATTGCTTTGAATTTGTATATTGCTTTTGGCAGGATGGCCATATTTATTATGTTGATCCTACGTATCTATGAGCAAGGGGGATTCCTATGGCTTAGAGACACTTGAAGAAATGCTAAGCATCCTTAATCATCAGAGAAATGCAACTTTAGAGGACTCTGAGATTCCATCTCACATCTGTCAGAATGGCTTAGATCAAAAGCTCAAATGACAGCACATGCTGTGAAGGTTGTGGAGAAAAGGGAACTCTCCTGTATTGCTGGTGGGAGTGCAGGCTTGAACAACCACTCTGGAGGTCAGTATGGCGATATCTTAGAAAACTTGGGATAGATCTGCCTTGGGACCCAGCCATACCACTTCTGGGTATACATCCAAATGATTCCTCACTGAATCACAAGGAAGTTTTCTCATCTGTGTTCATAGCAGCCTTCTTTGTGATAGGTAGAAACTGGAAACAACCCAGATGTCCCTCAACCAAGGAATGGATTAGAAAACTGTGGTACATCTACACAATGAAATACTACTCAGCTTTCAGAAACAATGAAATCATGCAATTTTCAGCCAAATGGATGGAACTAGAGAAGCTCATCCTGAGTGAGCTAACCCAGATTCAGAATGATGCCCATGGCATCTATTCACTTATAATTGGATTTTAGACATTTAGTACAGGATAACTATACTACAACCAATGCACCAAAGTGAACATGAACATAGACTTTTTTTCCTGTCAATGAGACACTTTGCCCTAGTGGTGCTGCCAGTGTATGAGGAGGCACTTGTCCCTCATATGACTGCTGAACTGGGATGGAGGAATGTTATGTAGGGACACTCCAGTCCAGAGGAGTGGGATGGAAGTGATATGGGGAGGGTGGGAGGGCGGGACTGAGGGGTAGAAAGAGGACATCGTGATAGAGATGTAACCTGAAGGAATAAATAAATATTTTAAAAAATATCAAATTTCCAAAAAAATAAATAAGTAAAATGATGAAAGTGTTTTGTTAGGTACCCTTTCTGAAATCCATTTCTCATTGGAACACATTGTTCTCTAGGATTTCTTTTCAGGAACTGCTTAACCATCAAGTTGAGAATGAAATTAGTTCTCTTTTTTTCATATTTAGGAAAATATTTGAGTCCTAAAGGAAAAGCAGAACTAGGTAAAATGGTACAAGCCTATAATCTCAACACTGAACTGGTAGAAACAGGAATGTTAGGAGATTAATGATAGAATATAGAATAGCAAGTTCAAGTCCTTCCTAGGCTATGGAAAACTCAAAAGAGAAAAAAAAGAGGAAGAAACAGAGATGGGGGTGGGTAGAGGGAAAGACAGGAGAGGAAGAAGGAGGGAGGATCTCCCAGATCATGGAAGAAGCAAATCCCAAATGTTAGGATTTGGTAGTAGGGGTAGACTCTCAGCTGTTAGACTCTATAGGATCTTGCATGTTTACCTAAAAAGAAAACTCAGGGCAGACCCATGTCATCTTGAAATTCCAGACAGGTGTTCAGATAGAGCACTGATTGTTTGTTTGTTTCTTACAAAGAGATTCTAGAGATCAAGTTAATCACATAAGCAGCAATTCAGCTAGCCATACCTATGTTACAAATTCTCAGTGAAAAGTGGATACGAAGGTTATAGAAGCTAATGCTGTCAGTCATGGTCTGTAGATATAGCATAGAAGAGGTAGCCCAGTCTTACTGCACAGGGATAGGGTATTGAGAAGTTACGGATTAGGACTCCACTGTGTAACTGTTTCAAATAAATTTTGAAACATTTCTTCTGAGAGGAAGAACTGAGGATCAGAATCTTCTGTATGTTAAATAAAATTCAAAAATCTTAAGGAGTTCATAAAACTGTGTTACAGTTGTGTAGTTTCATCTTCAAGAAGGGACTTCTAACAACAGGAGCAGGGTCTGGCTCGGACCCCATTTGCCTGGCTTTGGGAGCTGTAACAGTAAATTTTTATTTATCACACATGTATCTACTGATACTTAACATTTACCTAACAATTGTCTATAAAATTCCTAAATCCTAATCCCAAACCCTAACTCTGAAACCTAGCACCTAAAACTTCTTAGTATTTATAATACAAGCATTTAACATTAACCTAAGGTTTTTCAAAAGGATATTTTTCCCTGAGCGTGGGTCCTGATGGATGACTGATCTTCATATAATTTTTCAGTTTTAAAGTCTCTGAAATTGTTCCTGGCCTTTGTGGTCTTAAGACCAATTAACATATGAAAGTTTCCTAGGCAGCTCACCTATTCAGATGCTTATGGTCTGCAAAGGTCCAAAGTCCAGGAGCTCCTCATCTAAGCACACCCGAATCTCAGGGAGAATCTATCTCCTCTCCAGACCTGAAAAGGGTCAATATCAGAGGGTGAAACTTTCCAATGTGATTGTGACTCCTGTTTTTCCTCCAGTCTTAGGAAAATGTTGTTGAGTGAGTCAGGAACAGGAGAGAGAGAGGGCCCTCTGTCCAGGTGAATCCTGCCTTAAATATCTTCACCTGTCGGCAGAAGCTTCATGTCCCTGGGCTCAGTATTTTTCAAAAAAGCTTTTTGCAGAGGAGTGTGAATTCACAGGCAGTCTGCAGATGTGGTCAAGTGCCTCAGGGCATGTGATTCAGATGCTTTTCACAGAGAGCTGTGAAATGACAGCAGACCTCCAGAGGGCAGGGACCTCAGGGGGCATGTCCTGTGCCTAGCCTAGCCCTAAGATCAAAGAGGTCCTGGACCTTGGCAAGTTCCCAAGGACATGTCACTTCGGATGTAAGTCTTTTATCTTAAAATCCAGCCTTATTCCAAGTTCCCTATGCTATTATATGCTAGCACTAAACCTACCACACTTTCTCCCTTCTCACCAAACAATCAATTTTCCCTAAAAATACCCATGTGTCTATATAAAAAAAAATCACATGAATTTTTTATATATAATACATAAACAAAATAAACATATATATATATACACGGTAATATTTATATCTTTTGACAATCAAAATACAACAGGTAAGATATCTATTACTTATGTGTCTATAATAAAAACAAACATGAATTTTTTTATGTACAATACATAAACAAAATAAGCATCATAATACAAAATAATATATGAAAAATATCATTAAATTGACCTTAACTTTTTATAAATGTATATAATATATATAATCTTAAATCTTATCAATAAACATAAATCAAGATTATTTTTAAATAATCCCAAATTTAAGAAATATTTTTATTTTTTGATGACATGAGAAGAGAAGAAAAGAAAAAAGAGATCCCTGAGTCCATCCCCTTTCCTTGCACAAAGTAAGTCCATTCTTACATCTATTCATCCTAAACAAGGACAAACAATCACAACATATAACAAAACAAACAAAAAGAAAATTTTTATCCCAACTTTAGGGATAAGAGGTGAATATATATTTTGGGGGGGTATCCTTAAAAATTTGAAAAAATGGCCAATTCGTGGGAAAGCCAGCTGTAGCTTTTGTTATTTAATCTCTGTCTTATCGGTCATTTTGGGCTAGCCCTTAAAATTTGATTTGCATGTATAATTTGGAAAATTAGTCATTGAAGCAGTTTGTTAGGTTGGATCCTTTGGTCTTTGTCTTGTCATTATTGTCACTTAGTCTTTGGTTCTGAAAATAATTTTTTTTAAAGTTTAAGAGGGAGAAAAGCATATATTAATTTTGAAGTCCATTTGTAGCATAAATTCCACCCATGGTAAATGAAGGAATGAAATATTATGAACATTAGACAGTTAAAAAAATACTCTTATCAAGTGAAGATATTTATGTCTCAGCTAACAGGAGGTTCTCTTTGGTCTCTCTGGTCAGATCTGATCTTTATAAATTTTGTATGTATCCATATATTTTCATTACCTGTAGATACATATGCATAACCACATCCCCATTTTTACACTATTGAAGGCTTCCATTCAAAGTTAAAATGTCCTCCTAGTGTATTGGTTGGTTTAATTCTTCAGTTTTTTCTACAACCCATTGTCTTTCAGCTACAGTGGT
Organism: Lophiomys imhausi; assembly: GCA_907164525.1. Taxonomy (NCBI): domain Eukaryota; kingdom Metazoa; phylum Chordata; class Mammalia; order Rodentia; family Muridae; genus Lophiomys; species Lophiomys imhausi. Next base: position 241,551 of record CAJQZJ010004767.1, read on the forward strand.
ACTTTTTCATCAATATTCAAAAATTTTAATGTTAGCAGAGCATTATGTACTCTGTCCCTGGAATTCCTTATTTCACCCTTTTGTTTAATAAGCTTTATTAAACCTCCTTTAAGGTATGATTAGCTCTTTCTACAATTGCTTGTTCTGTAGGATTGTGAGGTATACCAGTAACATGCTTTATATTATAATATGTAAAGAATTGTTTCATTTAATTAGATACATATGCAGGAACATTATCAGTCTTAATTTGTGCTGGTACACCCATAAATGCCATAATTTCTAATAAATGAGTCATAATGCAATCAACCTTTTCTGAACTTAGAGTAGTTGCCCATTGAAATCCTGAATATGTATCAATGGTATGATGTACGAACTCTTGTTTTCTAAATTCTACAAAATGAAACACATCTATTTGTCAAATCTCATTCTTTTTAATACCTCTAGGGTTACTTCCAGCAGGTAATGGAGTTTGGTTATAGAAAGAACATGTAGGACATTTTTAAATTATTTCTTTGGCTTGTTGTCAAGTGATAGAGAATTTTCTCTTTAAACCCAAGCTGTTAACATGATGTTTTTCATGAAATTTTGAAGCTTCTAACACATTTCCTATTAGTAATTGGTCAATGTCCTCATTACCTTGTACCAATGGACCTGGTAAACTTGTATGAGATCGAATATGAGTAATATATAATGGGTTATTTATGTTTGTGATGATCTGTTACAATTGTATAAACAAAAAAGTTAATTCTGTATTATAAGGAATAAATTCAGCAGTTTTTATATGTAATATGACTCTTTCTGCATGTAGAGAATCGGTAAGTATGTTGTTAAGAGGTTCAGATAAAATCTAATAATACCATAAGGATTGCATACAATTCTGCCTTTTGAACCAAGGTATATGGACTTTTGATTACCTTGTTGAGTTTATCTGTCTTATAGCTTGCCATTCCTTGTTTGTTTGCATCAGTATAGAAAGTTGGTGCATCAGGAATTGGTGTTCTCTTTACAATATGAGGAAGAATCCAGTTAGTTCTTTTTATAAATTGTATTCATTTATTTTTTGGAAAATTGTTATCAATTTTTCCCAAATAATTACTGCAAGCTCTTTGACAATCTTAATTGATTGTCCACAATGACATAATCTCAGAATTAGTAAGAGGCACTACTATTTCAGCGAGGTCCATTCCTGACAGTTGATGTAGTCTTATTCTACCATTTATAATTAGTTCAGTTATTTTTTCTATGTATGTTTTCAGTTTTTTACCTTGTTTATGTGGTAAGAAAATCCATTCCATAATACTATCTTCTCGTTGCATAATGAGTCCTGTAGGAGAATGAGTTGATGGTAAAATAATCAAAATGAAATTAAGTTTAGGATCAATTCGATCTATGTATGCATCTTGTAATCTTTGTTCTACCACCATTTATTCCTTTTCTGCCTCAGCAGTTAAACATCTTGGACTGTTTAGATTTGAATCCCCTTGTACTGTTTGAGACAAATTACTTAACTCATAAGTACTTAAACCAAGGGTGGGCCTTAGCCAATTTATATCTCCCATTAATTTCTGAAAATCATTAAGAGTTTTTAATTGGTCTCTATGGATCTGTGTCTTTTGTGGTCTTACTTTTTGTTGACTCATTTTATAACCCAAATAGTTGATTGAATCTCCTCTTTATTTTTTTCAGGAACAATTTGTAACCCCCAAAGTGGCAGAATTCTCTGTGTTTTCTTAAATAAAATCTCTAAAATAACTGTATCAGGATCAGCCAACAAAATATCATCCATATAATGATAGATAATAGATTGAGGAAATTGTTTATGAATTATTTCTATGGGTTGTTGTACAAAATATTGACATAAAGTTGGACTATTCAACATTCCCTGTGGAAGTACATTCCAATGATACCTCTTAATTGGTCTACTGTTATTAAGAGTAGGTACAGAGAAAGCAAAGCTTTCCCTATCATTTTGGTGTAATGGAATTGAGAAAAAGCAATCTTTTAAATCAATCACTATTAAAGGCCATGACTTTAGTAATAGAGAGGGTAAAGGCATACTAGACTGTAAAGGACTCATTGGGTGAATTATTCTATTTACAGCTCTTAAATCTGTTACCATTCTCCATTTTCCTGATTTCTTTTTAACCAAAAACACCTGAGAATTCCATGGGCTGTTAGACTCTTCTAAATGATGAGCCTCCAGCTGCTCTTGTACTAATTGTTCTAAAGCCTATAATTTTTCTTTTGTTATGGGCCAATGCTCTTGGAACACAGGCTCATTGGATAGCCATTTTAAGGTTAGGGCTGTTGGAATTTCAGCAGTGGCCCAGAGTATAAATTTGGAAACTCAATACCTGGGGTGTCCTGTATTTGGACATTAGACATAGTTTGTAATTGTTTTTGAGTACCCATATCAATACCTTCCTCAAAAATATTGATAATCTCAATGTCTGGGGTGTCCTGTATTTGGACACTAGGCATAACTTGTAAATGTTTTCGAGTACTCACATCAATACCTTCCTCACTCAGGCCTAGGTTTATTAAAATCCATCTGATGTTTGTGCATATTCATTTATAATGGCGGGTTAAGGTTTAACAGTGCTGAATCAATTAAAGATAATATAAATACTGGTTAAACAATTTAGCTATTTTTTTCTATGTATGGTGCCCAGTGTATGGCAATTAGAATCCATGCTTACAGCCTGAGAAGGCCCGGGGTAAAAAAGAGTTTCTAGCCACAGAGAAGGGAGCTGAACCCAAATACATTTCAAAGGAATGGCTCCCTTAACAAAAGCTACTGCTTTACAGCAAAGGTGAAAGGTTAGCTCTCTTTATATTCTAAATAACTGGCAGCCTTCTAAACAGAATTTGAGAAAGGAATTAACTGCCTAGATTAAAAATGGAGAAATTCATAATGTCTCAATATGTTTGGATTCCAATTGAGTTTGTTTCTCTTAACATACAGATAATTTTTACACTGACAATTGTGGTTCTATGTATACTTTTTGAGAAAGATTTGACTAGGATAGGCTTAAGGATATCTGTAGGGGAAAGAGCTTACAGATGGAATGCTAAGCATCTGACAATAACAATGGGGGAAGTAGGGAGGCTCTGCCCTATAGAAAAGTAATTGATGTCACCTGGAGCTCACAGATGCCTGATTAGTATGAGGTGCTTATCAATAGTATCTGGGAAAGGCCCATCAAGGATATGCAGTCAAAGCTAGATTTCAGGAATAATGAACAGAACTTTAATTACAACACGGCATGGCATGGTTAGACCATGGCTTTTGGAATGATGTTTCTTTACTTGATTTTTGTTCAGATGTCTTTGATTTTCCTATATAGGAAGGTAAAAAGGATATTTTTTGTCATTTAGCAATGCTAAAATATGAGGTTTTTAAAGATATAAAGAGAAAGGGGTCATAAGCCAGTCTCCCTAGATGTGGGACACACCATGGAAAACTGGTTTCAAGAGAGATATTAGACCCTAGGGGAGATATGTTAGTCATTGGGTATGATGGTATGTGCTTTTAATCCCAGCATTTGGGAGATAAAGGCAGGTGGATCTCTGACCTTCGCCAAGGTCAGCCTGGTCTACAAAGTAAAGAAAAACAGAGAGATATATTAATTGTGAGAAATTATATATTTTTAGAGCAAAGGGACCAAACACCAAAGAAGACAAAACAAGCCCAGATGGGTCCAGCTCACAGACTATTCCAGCCAGGACTTCAATGAAGCCCTAAATTTTCCCACCCAACAGTTCAACTACAAACTGCTCAGGACATTCAAATTGCTGAGCACATACAGACTGGACCACAAACGTTGCTATTAAATTGCTTAACAATTTTTTTCTATTTTATTTGGGCCCCCAAACAGGTTTTCTACATCCCAATTCAGCAGGAAGCAATTTTAAGAGAGTGATGCCCATTCCCAAAAGGTGGGGGGATAATATTTTGGTCATTTGATATGTTATAATGTTATAGATGTTGTTTAGAGGGATTGGTTAAAAATTGTTAAATGGTCTTATTAAGCAAGGTATATTAGACTCAAGGACTTTTCTATTTTTTTCTCTATCTTTCTTTCTCTCTTATATAGGGGAAAGGGACTTAAAACGAAAAAGAAGGGGAATATATATTTAATATAGAAATGATAAGATATAAGGATAGATTATTAAATCTGCTCTAAAATTTAAAACTATTGTTATTCTTAAAATAAAGTTATCTTTTGATACATTGGTATAGAATTTTGTATATTGATAAAAAATAAAATTAATTCCTGATTCTGCAGAGAAAGAATGGGAAAATCCTTATTTCCTGCTGCACAATTATGTCTGTGAGATATGCTTGGCCAGAAGGCTGAAAATGATGTTCCAATGGTATTGAGAGATATTTGGGGCTGTCTAGGCAGCAAACTGTCATATTTCTTTTTGGAAGCTGCTCTTCTGTACTTACTATTCACTCAAATAATAACTTTTTCACTTCTTATGTCTTTGATGGAGTTGAAGACATATATGATAGAAATTATTTAGGTTCAGAACTTTAGACACACCAAGATAGATAAATGATTTTTTTCTTTTTCAAGATTGCCTGATACAAATAGACTAAACCTTATGTATGTACCTTTTATATGTGGTTTTCTTGATTGTTTCATATTTGTTCTTATTGTTTTTATTATATGAGTTAAAAATTTTAGCCTTTTTATTAGACAAAAGGAAGGAAATGATGGGGTGCTGTTAAGCATTCTAAATGTTGATTAGTCCTGTTTGTTGTCTGGTACTTAATTGATTCTGATTGGTTAAATAAGTGCTGAGGCCTGGAGATTGTGCAAAGATGGAGGTAAGCAGGTTTAAGGTGCATGGGCTTTTTGAGAGACAGAGAACATCTTGGGAGGAAGAAGGTTGCCGGAGAAGAAGCCAGGGGCAAACAAGGAGGACATGCCATGGGGTAGATTAAAGAATATCCTTCCATGTGGCCTGAAACATTGGCTTAGCATGGAGAATAATAGCCAAAGGGATGTATGTATACATGGGGTTATATTTGAGTAATAGAATTATGAGCTAGCTCAGGTGGGCTAGAATTCCACAAGTCAGGCTTAGACTTGTTAAAATCCATCTGGTGTCTGTGTATATTCATTTATAATGGCAGGTTAAGGTTTAACAGTGCCAAATCAATTAAAGATAATATATATATATACTGGTTAAACAATTCAATTAGCTATTTTTTTCTACAGAGAGCCTTTCCTCCTACTGTGGTGCCTTGTCTAGCCAGAAGAGGAGAGGATGCAGCTAGTCTTTTGGCAACTTTGATATGTCAGTGCTGGTTCATATCCATGGGAGGCCTCTCCTCCTCTGAAGAGAAACAGAAGTAGAGTGGATAGAGGCTGGTGTGAGGAGGGGGAAGAAAGGGAGGGAAACTATAGTCAGGATGTAAAGTAAATAAATAAATTAATTAATAAAGAAGAAACTCATAAAACTTATAGGACTCGGCAATTTCAGAAACTCAGAAGCCTTAAGGCCCCTACACAAATTCATAAGATCAGTAAATAATTGCAGGGGAAAGGAGACTCTCCTGTGAAAATGTCAGAAGTCTAGGTAGCATAGTTCTGATGGCCCAGCTCTTTTACTTCACTTTTACTAGAGTAGATTTTAAGTCGAGCCATGTTTTACTAGAAAACCCATAACCTTCCTAGGCCAACAGGCTCAGCTTGAGTCAAGTCATTTCTTTCACCTTTTGTCTCATATTTTCATTTATTTTTTTAATCTCTTCATATGATGCCTTGTATGTATGAGTGTCTGTGGAGGCCAGAAAAAGGCATCAACTCCTTTGGAGCTTGAGTTAGAGATTGTTGTGAGCCACAAGACGGGAGTACTGGGGGAGCTGTCACACTGGGATCCTCGGGAAGTGCTCTGAGTGGTGAGTCATGGATGCAACTTCCCTGAAAATCTAAGTGTAGCTTGAGTATACCCAAGTTGAGAAATGAAAGTAGAGAAATCAGATAATCATTTTTCCTACTTACTGGAGTTTCCCGTATATCACCATCCTTCTTCAACCTGATAACTTTTTAAAACAATTTATCAAAGCATATTGACACATAATTGTCCATCCACTGTTAAAATTAAGTTTCACGTTGGAGTTTTATATGCATTTTTTATGTGTTGGTCAAACATATGATTGTATGTATTAATACCTACTATCAATGATTTCCACATATTATTCACTTGTCTCAAAAACTCTTGGTATTTTAACCATTTTTCTTTCTTTCTAATTGTATAACCCCTAATCTATATTTCATTGCTTAGAATTTTTATTCTTGTGCAAATTTTGGCAGAATGTGTCTTTTTGTAGCACATTCTCTATTTGCTAATCAGTGGATAATGGTTTCAGGTCTTAAAGTTTTTTTCACTTACTTTATTTTTTTTCTATTAACATTTTTTTTTTCTTGAGGAAGTGAGTACCTGTCACTACCTCTCAGAGGTTTTTATAAAGACTGTTTCTCGAGCTAACAGTCTACCTGGAAAGTGTATTAGTTACTTGACAGATGATACTTCTGACAGTTTAAGAACCAGATACAGGTGATTAATCATTGAAGAAAATTTAATAATTAAAAGAAACTAAAAGATTAATATATTGAAAGATTGCTTAAAACTTTAAATATTTAATAATTAAAATCTATTAGAGATCTGAAAACTGGGACTCGAATGTAGAGACTGGTTTCCCATCATTGCCTTCCTCTCAGCTCTGCTCATTCCCTTAGGTGCCCTTTTTCAGAAAGGTGTTTCTCCTCTTCAGCTAGCTACCATGGTCTCAGATGCTCAGAGCAATAAACCTGCTGACTTCTGTTGTGAAAGGAAGGAATAGCCACAACTTTTGAAGACTTATCAATTCCTCTTTTTTTTTTTTTGTTTATTTTCTTTCCTTACATTTTAGAGTAGACAATCTTGAGTCTCAAATAAACTTTACTAGAAGTCCATGGGCCAGACTTGCTGGATTCTTGGAATTTCTTTCTTGCTAGGATTCAGTACAGTGGTGAAAATTGGTGCTTGGTTTATTCTTTCTACTCATGTAATACTAATCTTAGGCTATGTTGGGCTTATATTTTTGATATTCATTTACTCTCCCATTCTTCTTACCTGTTCCTAAAGATTGAATATCTGTGTTGTCCTAAACTAATTTGAAAATTGATTGACATTGTGGTTCCAGTGATAGGACAGCTCATTGGTTAAAGGCAGTTGTTGTCAAACCTAAACGCCCAATTTAATCTCTAGGATTTACAAGGTAGAATGAGAGAGCCAAGTCTCATTAGGCATTCCTTGACTTCTACAGGTGTACCAGAGTATGTATTTGCAGAGACAGACAGATAACACACACACACACACACACACACACACACACACACACACACACCGAATTAAATGTAATAAGAGAAAGAAAATAAAGATATACTACTATTGTAATGTTAAGTGGAGAGTTTTTAACAGTGAAAGAAGTCATGAGCACCCTGTCTTTATGGTTCTCAAAATAAATTCAATAATTACCTATGCAAGTTAAAGTTTAATATAGATATCAATCATGCAATCATATCTTTATGCAATTATAAAATGTGAAGATTGCTAAGAAGAAAAATTATAGAGTATTTTATGAGAATAAGATAGGAAATTCTTATTTAATTTGAGGATTTAATTAAATCTTTCCTAAAGCAGATAAGTCTCACATACATGAGAATGTTTATAAATGTGGTAAGCAGATATGCAACTTTCTGTTATTAAATTTGGAGGTAGAAGGACATATTGCAAATACTTTGACATTGAGCTCACACTTCCTTGTACTTCTCCTAATTTGTGTTACATGCAAGAACACTAGAGTGACTGATCCAAGAAAGTTATTCTTCTCAGAACTGTCGATCCTTTTTACCTGTCAGCTGCTGAAATGCAGATGCTCCTTTATCCCAGATGTGTAGGCTTGGTTTCATATCAGTGTAGAAACAAGGCATCTCTGTGAAGTAATCTCTTCATAATGAGGGGTTGTGTATTGTCAGCTAAACATTAAACTAGAAGTATTTCCAAAATGAAAACTCTTAGCAGCAGTGGAGCATGTAGGAGAGCAGGTCTGTTGTCAGACTGAGGACCATTGAAGAAACCACATAGAAATATACCTTGTTTTTGTTTTTGTATAAGAATCCACACATTTGGCTACTTAGCATATTCTCAATAACCAGTAATTCCAATATTTTAAAATTGTGTATTCGTTATATACTGTTCTTAGCTGAGTGACTTCTTATGGAAGCTACTTGAATACAAGGTTTACATGTTTTGTTTTGCTTGGTTTAGTTTGGTTTGGTTTGGTTTAATGAGCAAAATCACATAATACAATGGAAGCACTGTAGTCTTTGTTTCATATATGATAGACTAAGGTAATCGGAATTATAAAGTACAAGAGTATTGACTCATAATTCAGTCTTCCTTTGTCAGAAGACACAAATTACATCAAATTGAGTTTAAATAACTAACTGACATATTTATGATCTTAGGTGGCACAGCATCACATTCTGAAAGGTAGCATACATGTTTTGATAAGTTAAATGGAGACAAAGGCTGAATAAAGCATAAATTGAACAAAAGGTAGATTGTTCATTTCAAAGTTATTTTCCTTGAGGTTAAAGACAGTGGGATTTAACTATTATGTTAGTTGGGATTTCTTTGGACTTCCTAGAGTGTTTGTTCTTTGAAAAGCAGACTGTTCAGGTTAGAGAGATGGCTCCAAGAATGTGCTGCTCTTGCAAATAACCAGAGTTCTTTTCCTATTGCCCATGCCCAGAAGCTCACAACTTCCTGTAAGTCCAGCTTCAAAGGATCCAATGCCCTCTTCTGGTCTCTGCTACATTTGCTTCTAAGCCCTATAAAAAGAATATATGATCTGCTTCATTTCTGCATCTGCCCCCAGACCTATGCATGTTGGAGCTGTTAGTGAATGCTCCCAAGAAGATTTTGTGAGTTTTGAGATGCTCACATCACTGTAGTGTGTCAGCCTAGAACAATTCACCTCTGTCAGTTCATGAATTCCAATTTCATTCTTTCCCTCCAGTAAGATGAGCACAACTCTACCATGCTTTCCCTTCAGCCTTCATCATCGCATCTAAGAATCAGCCAGTGGAGGAGGAATGAGAATGGAAGTGTCAGTAAAACACAGCCTTTACCTGTGCCACTTCCTTTTCTTTTCACCCTCACCCCCCACCCTGGATGCCTTGACTGTGCTCGAGGAATCAAAAGGTGCCTGGTACCTTTTTTTTCTTGCTGTGATTTCTGTTCTTTGGCTTTGTGTTGACTTTCTTCAAATGGATTTCCTTGATTCACAGTATTCTCTGACAGGAGTCATACTCTCAAGTCTGTTTTGATGAGGTTAAGCTGTGCAGCATTTGTTTTGAATTTAATGTCTTACCAGTCTTGACATAGTTAACATTTTTGCATCTTGGTATCATAATGCCAAGATTCAGAAATCTATGAGAAGTATTAAAACAGCCCAAATTCTGTTTTGTGATTGCAACAACATACTAGAACATTTAAAAAAATATTTGATGACCTCTGTAGGGAGAGGCTGAATTATTGACTAATAAAGAAAAAGCCACAAGAAGAAATGTGGTAACTACGAAGAAACTACTGCATGATTTTCCCTGGGCTGTGACATAGAAGGAAGGGGTCCCTGTCCCCTCCTTATAATTTGTAGCAGTGTATGTTAGTGTGCACTCACCAAACTGTTTAACACACATATTTTAATGAGTTAAGATTTAATGTGAATATTTACATGTCTGAAAAGTCTAGTAAAAATCATATTTTATATATATATATATATCTTTTTGAAAAATTTTCATAGTTCATACAGACTTTGTAAGTTAATATGTCTTTACTTAAAATTAAATGAATTTTAAATGTTTAATTTTAATCTCGGTTGCCTCAAAAGAGATTGGAGAAAGTTTATGAATTCTTTTTAGAACTGTATGTTCTTTGGCAGAGATCAGCAAATTCTCTAAGCCTATGACAAATAAAAAATAGTTTTAATTTTGTAAGATAATAAGAGTCCATGGGTTGGTCAAGAACAAAGTTGAAAGAGCCAAATATGGAGGCAGTACAAGTTAGATCATTTCTATTCTGCACAATATCAAAATGACACACGCTTTCCCTAAAGTAAGAAATACTTAAAAAAAAAGAAATACTTAAAATAGAAGGGGTCCCTAGCTTCATATCAATTGCTAGAATAGAATAATCTTTAAATATAAACTTAAAGGGAAAGGAGCCCATGCAATCTTACAAATTCAAGTTATAGTCCATGGCAGCAGGAGCTTAACATAAGGCTGCATGCAGTAATCATAAGTAAGGAATGTGTGCCCACTGCTTTACTGGCTCTTTTCACTTGTATATAGTTAAAACACCACACTCAGGGTAGATCCTCCTACCTCAAAGACTCAATTAAGAAAAGTCCTTCACAGAACTAATCCTCACTGAGACTCCCATGAGTTGATTGATGTAGGTTTTGTCAAGTTAAAATTTTAAACCTAGGGGATCCAAGATGGCACTGAAAGTAGAGCAATGTATCTGAGTAGTAGGTGAATGAGATTAGTCACTGTGGAGTGAATGTGAGATCCCATAGCCAACTGCGAAACACTGACAGTGTCTGAATTTCCATGGCAAACACTGAGACTGGTCACCACGTGAAATAACTCACGCAGCTCCCAGGAGTATCACCCTGAGATCAGCCAGTTCAATCACCCATCTGGAGAGGTGCTCCAGCTAGAGCATATCTAGCCCACAGGCAGATCCAGCCCACCACGACTCCAGCCACAGATCAGTGGCCAAGCCTGTCTGCCTGATATAGAGCCTGTACTCGGACCTGTACATACAACAGGGAAAACAGCCAGACCATAAGAGCAAAGGTAAGTAAGATTTTTTTTTTCCAGAGTTCCCAACGTGGCAGCACAGTAATCACTGTAGCTGAGAGGTAGAAACCTAACCCAGTCAGAGCAAGCAATTAGGAATCAAGACTGACTGCAAACAGAGCCATCAACTGTGTTCTCCACAAATATTGGGGTTGGTTGCTCACTCTAGCACCCAAGCCTTTGAGTCAGTCAGCAAGAGGCACACTGAGGCTGGCACCCATCTTGGGTGGAGCTCCCTGCCTGCACAGTGAGCCTACCTGCTGAACCAGAATGACTGTGTTACTGAGGGGAGAACACAGGCCAAATCACAGCTCTACTTGCCTTTCTGAGGAGATCAGCCAGCTCTCAGGTCCTCAGAGGATAGCTCCCTCCCCAATCCAATCCCCTGTATATTGGTCCAAATGGGTCACAACCAGTTGAGGAGAGTGGCAGTCACTCTCCAAGAGCCAGTCTATTACAGGAACCTACCCATCATCTGGAAGTGGACACCAGGATCTCAGGATCACCCAAACCACAGAACCGGGAGTTTTCCTGAGCACCAAGGTCAACTGACAAAAGAAACAAACAGGCAACACCAGATACCCTAACACAATTGAAACAAAGGAAAATGACCTTAAGGCTATGCTTATATTAATAATAGAAGGCCTAAGGGAGGAAATCAAGTATCTCAGAGAGCAACAACAAAATACTGAAAAAGAGGTGATGGAAATGAATAAAGTGCTTAAAGGAATGGAAGACCTGAAAAGGGAAGTTGAAGCAATGAAGAAAATTCAATCTGAGACATCCCTAGAACTGGAAAACATTAAAAAAAAAAAAAAAGAATAGGAACTACAGACACTAGCATCACCAATAGACTACAAGAGATGGAATAAAGAATTTCAGGCACAGAGAAATTGATACATCTGTCAAAGAAAATGTCAAATCTAAAAATTTCCTGACACAAAACTGTCGCATCGACCTCAACCAGCAAGAACGATGCAACTCGCAAAAGCTCTTCTCAAGCAGCTTATTCAGGTCCCTTGAAACCAGTCTTCCAAATAATCGGGCAGACCCAACCCACAGGCTAAATACTATATGAACAGCCAATCAAGTAAAGCCACGTGGTGCTATCTTACAGGCCCACGTATGCGGAAGCAAGCCAGATCAGCAGTCTTAACCAAATATGGACTTGTTTACCACTGAGAGCGCTCACCATCGGGCTGGTGGAAGATGGAAACCGGCGCCATCTTTAGGGCATGGCACGTCGCAGCTCTCTACAGTTCCTCCTTTTTTGTTTTTAAAAATGTTGGTAGAAGTCCCTGGAAAGGCTTTGTAATCCCCATATCTGGAGATCTCATGGCGGGCCTGAGCCTGTAGGAGGGCGATGCTCAAACTCTTACCTGTCTCTGGGTCAGCCTCCCCACTCGGGGCTGCCCTGTCTTAGGTGGCCGAGACTTACCCGTCAACTCCGTCATTGACTTGCCAGACCCTAATATCCGTGGAACGAATACCTCAGTGGGCAGGGACTATGCTCAGTGAAGATTTAAGGCTTCATGGCAGCGAGCCATGTCTGAGGGGACTGACCCGCCTCAATGGCGACAAGGGCCTGTATAATCATGGCTGCATTACGCTTCTGTGTGGCTCTCATTTTGTAGATACACCATAGGCAAACCAGAGAGGCTAGTATCATCAGTATCGCCAAAGAGCCTACACCCGCCCACTCCTTAAGATGATCCATAGCCGTCTGTATCCAGGAAGTCAAACCAGTAGCCAGGCTCAGATCCACCCAGGTAGAGCTGATGTGGACAATTGTCGCTCTCAGCTCTCTCATCTTATTTTCAAATTCAGCCGACCAATCCTGTAAGAGGAACTTTGACAATTGTCTAGACAGATTAGCAGCCTTTGTTAAATTTTGATACCGCACCGAAGTAACACACAAACCCTGCATTTTCCACTCACACCCCAACTGTGCTAGTTGCCAAAGAGAATCAATCTGTTCTTGTATTAAATCTATACATTGATTAACTATCATAAGGCCTCCTTTGAGATGAGAATTCATAGAGGTCTGAGTATCCTATGCCTGTGCTACATTGCCTGAGATGTTATTCAGGTCATTGGTAGTCTGTATAGAACTAGACAAGGCAATAGCTGAGGCAGTAGCCCCCACAGCAGCAATAGTGATGGCAGTAACAATAGCTGCAGTAATGCCAAAATCTCTTTTAAGCCTGAATAGCATCATGGTATTGGGGGCCTCTACAGGAACTGGTACATATCGAGGCATTCTAGTCACCACAGCCACAGGAAAGGCTGTGGCATTCCAGCACAGGGCATAAAAGCATGTGTCCAGAGTGCATACTAACTTTTCTTCACCCAAGGATGCACTCCCATTACTTACAATCCACAGAAAAGGAGGCCAGAGACACACTGGTGAGGCTGAAAAGGTCTTATTGCGGTAAGAATGAAATGAAGAATTCCAAGTACCAGAGCCACTACTGCTAGAAAAATTCAATTTGGTAGCGGACCCTGGGGAAAAATTACCTCTTTGATAAATTCCTCCCCCAAGCATAATGACAGGTCCCAAGTCCATGCAACTTCCATTTACCCCACACAAAAGCCACAAATCAAAAGGATTGGTGGCAGTCTGCTGAGGATCCCTAGTAGATATATCAAGCATTCCTGTACAAGACTTATTCACTATATTACTAATCATGGGGCTAAAGGAAAAATAATCTTGTTGAACCCAAACTGCTCTGTGCTCCTGACATCCAGTCCAGGGAAAAGGTCCTTCCACTCCTGTGGATCCTCTACAAAAAGGTGCCCAGTGTGGCTGTCTGGGGGGGTCCTGGTCATAGACTCATGTGGGCCACCATCCTTCAAGGCGAGAACTGTTGCCTGAAAACAAACGATCACCCCTACCCCCAAACCTCAGTTGTGGTAAAAAATCTGCTGACTGCTGAGACAATTTAATGCATTCTGAATCATCTGACCTATTGAAGCTCATTAAAAAGCACAGACTACCCTTCAAGCTGACATTTCTATTACCCTCTATAGGGCTTCTCTGATCATCAAAGGGAAGGTAGGGTAAGCCTAAGCTTCTATTACTGCTAAATAAGCGTGGAAACACATTGCATCATGTCTGACCAGCATCGGCTTTGGGAATATCGACAGGATCCCCCATCTCGGCTCGGTCATTCCTGACATACTCACTGCTACTATCACCAGGATCCGTAGGAAGGTCTTCATGACGAATCTTCCTCACAAGGCGTTCAGGCACCCACACTGGATCTTGTTGATCCTGAGGAAAAACACAAACAGATCCTCTCGCCCATGTTAGCACCGGGTCAGGCCCTCGCCAAGAGCCTGTCAAAATATCCTTCCACTTCACCATGCCTTTAGGTGGACCATGGGAATCCTGATGTCTGTCCGCTGCTGAGCGGCCTTGAGCATCCAAATTTAAAAAATGTAAAGTAAATAAGGCTAAAGACATTCTCTCCTCTGGGGTACGGCCTTGGCCTATTCCCCCTTTCTGTTTTTGCAAGCATTCTTTCAAGGTGCGATGAGCACGCTCCACAATTCCTTGTCCTTGAGGATTGTATGGTAATCCGTGATTAAGCTGTATCTCCATCTGGTTGCAGAAGGAGACAAAGGACTGAGCCGTATAGGCTGGTCCATTGTCCTTTTTCAGCTGTTGTGGTTTGCATGCAGCCCAGGCTTCTAAGCAATGCCCTATGACATTGCGAGCCTTTTCTCCAGTCATAGGTGTAGTATGTATGATACCTGAGCAGGTATCCACAGACACATGAATATATTTTAAGGTTCCAAACTCTGAAATGTGGGTAACGTCCATTTGCCAGATTTTGAGTGGCATCAACCCTCTAGGGTTCACTCCCACACTGGGAGGATGATGATGAATCACACACTGAGGACAGTCCAAAACCACCGTCTAGCATCTGCTCTAGACAAATGGAATTTCTGCTGTAGAGTTCTTGCATTTACATGAAACAATTGGTGAAACTGTCTGGCTTGGTCCAGGAATGACCTCCAAAAAATGCATTCCATCCTAGTCCATTGATCAACTTTATCATTACCCTCACTTAATGGTCCAGGTAATCCTGTATGTGCTCTGATATGTTGAATATAAAATCACCTTTTTCTTTGCCAGATTAAAACTTGTAACTCTTGTAATAAGGCACATACAGTACTACTATTCTTAATAGGACCTGCCAATTCTAATACTTTCACTGCATTGACCACATAGACTGAATGTGAAATCAAATTGAATGCAAATTGACATCTTTTAAACACCTCAATTACTATTTTCAACTCTAATATTTGGGGGGAGCCCGGTTGAAATTGGCATAGCACGGGCTCTTGTCTTTTTATCAAATAGGCTCCGCAGCCTGTCTTTGAGCCATCAGTAAACACATTTGGTGACCCTTGAAGTGGTACTGCTGAAGTAACCTTAGGGAATATCACTGGGTGCTCCTTAAAAAATGATAGCAATGGATGCTTAGGATAATGGTTATCAATCACTTCTTCAAAGCTACATTGCAATATTGCCCAATCATCTACAGTACCACACAAAATCTTAATTTGATGACTGGAATAGGGCACTATTATTCTGGCAGGAGAAACTCCAAAACACTGCAAACATTGTTGGATACCATTCAAGGCTAAAGCAGCAACTGCAGTGGGATAATGTTCTATGGATTTTTTTGGAGAAATCTTCGCATAAGTCCATAATAATGGTCCGTCCTGCCATAACAATCCTGTAAGTTGACCATAGGTGGCAAATATGCACAATACAATGGGCTGTCCTTCCTGCCATCTCTTTAGGAAGGCACTCTGTAACCTTTCTTCCACTTTACATAAAGCTTTTCTTGCTTCTGTTAATTGCCTAGGAGAATTAAGTGCCGAATCACCTTTCAAAATATCATATAGGGGTCTTATTTCATAATTTGGTAGCTTCAAATAGCCTCTTACCCAATTGATATCTCCTAACAACCTTTGAAAATCATTTAGAGTCTTTAAATTATCTTTTCTTATCTCAATCTTTTGAGGTATTATTTTTTCAGGTCCAATCTTCGCTCCTAAATAATTAACGACATTTTCCTTTTGAACCTTATCAGGAACTATAAACAACCTTTTCTTTTTTAATAATTGAACTAATTCTTCATAGGCCTGATCTAACATTTGCTCACTCTTAGCTGCCAGTAAGATATCATCCATATAATGAGCACATCTGAAATCTGGAAAATTCTTTCTCAAGGGAGCAATGGCTTCCCCCACATACAGTTGGCACATAGTGGGGCTGTTCGCCATGCCCTGAGGAAATACTACCCATTCAAACCACTGATCAGGTTCTTCATGGTTACAGGATGGAACAATAAATGCAAATCTCTCACTATCTTTGGCACACAAAGGGATGGAGAAAAAACAATCCCTTATATCTATAACTATTATGGGCCATGAGGCTGGCAAAGATGATAAAAGCGGCAAGCCGCGTTGCACTGGGCCCATGATCTGCATTTGTTGATTTATAGCACGCAGGTCATGCAACAATCTCCATTTTCCAGATTTCTTTTTAATGACAAAGATAGGTGTATTCCAGGGAGATACAGATGGCTTTATATGCTTTAAAGACATCTGTTCATTCACCAACTCTTTGGCTGCATTCAATTTTACAGAGGAAAGTGGCCACTGAGGAACCCATACTGGGTCCTCCGTCTTCCAAGTTATGGGAATGCCCTCCTCAGTGGCCCCTAGGAAAAACCCAGGCCCTGTTTCTTTTGTCTTTGCTGCATAGATATGGGACTCTTCCGCCCCTGCAAATATTTTCCTATTCCAAAGCCTGGAGCATATCCCATATCTTGCATCATATGCTGGGCTGAATCAGAATAGTCATTACTCAATTTAAATCCCATATCCTTTAAAAGGTCTCTTCCCCAAAGAGAGATAGGGAGCTCAAGTAAATATGGCTGCATTTCTCCTGAGTGGCCTTCTTGGTCCTGCCACTTTAATAATCTTTCACTCATATCTGGAGTCTTAGCATAACCCAGGCCTTGAAGTGTTTGAGAAGAGGCTTGTACGGGCCAACCTGAAGGCCAATCTTTCTTTGCTATGATACTCCTATCAGCCCCAGTATCCAAAAGGCCCAGGATCCTTTTACCATCAACTTTTAACTCCAAGATGGGGCGTTGGTCCAAATCCAAGGAGAGAAAAGTCAGATCCATGCCTGTGGACCCAAAACCATCTTTTCCTCTCTCTCGATCCCTTGCCGCATAGCGATCATGTAAGCTCGGCAAAATGACCAACTGAGCAATTCTATCTCCAGGAGAGATAGCTATTATACCATGGGGGGAGGCTACCATGATCTTAACCTCTCCTGTATAATCTGGATCTATAACCCCAGGATGGACAATAAGTCCTCTCAAGGCTGATGATGACCTCCCTAACAGCAAACCAACTGTACCAGGTTCAAGGGGTCCTTTAAAATCTGTTTCAATTAACTGGACCCCCATTTGGGGCATTAATACGAGTCTGGTGGTGGAGCAGAGGTCCAATCCTGCTGAGCCTGCAGTGGCTCTCCGCGGTCTCTTGGATGGTGGAGGGTTGGCCATCTCTCTTGATTCTGTTCTTTGTCCTGAATCTCTACTGCCCCATATATTTGTGGGCCCTGGGGTCGTGGGCCCCGCTGTCCGTTTTTTGGACGAGCGCCACCATAACCTTGAGTCAAAGGCTGGCCATGGATGTCTGTCACTGAACGGCATTCATTAGCCCAATGGTTCCCTTTCTTACATTTTGGGCATAACCTCGGCTGACTGGGGCGTTATGCACTTCCTGTACTTTCTGTACTCCTTCCCTCGGGGCATTGTCTTTTAAAGTGTCCCATCTTGCCGCACTTAAAACAAACTCCTGGACTTCCTCCACCTTTTCTGGTCAACTGTACTACAGCGGCAGCAAGACCAGCATTAGTTAACGGCCCTCCAAGTTCTCTACACACTTTCATCCAGGCTTCTAGCCCTTTGTTCTTGTAAGGGGTGATAGTGGCTCTACACTCTTTGGTGCATTGCTCATAGACCAACTGTTTTATTGGTGGCATAACAGCATCCGGGTCACCAAAAATCTTCCCTGCCGCTTCCACCAATCATGCCACAAAGTCTGAAAAGGGCTCCATTGGGGCCCTGTAGTATCTTAGTTAAGTTCCCACTCACCTCCCCTTTGTTATGAAGGGATTTCCAAGCCTTGATACTGTCTGGTTTATTTGTTCATAAACTTGATTGGGATATCCTGTCTGCTGGTTGGCAAATCTCCCCTGCCCAAGCAGCATATCTCTATCCCAGGCTGGATTTCCATTTCTCTGATTAATGGCTGCTTGCTCAGTGGCATACTCAATCAAGAAAGCTTTCCAGTCTAAGTATTGCCCTGGACTTAAGCAGGCATGGGCCAGGCCACTCCAATCACTCGGAGTCATACAATGTCTGCTTAATGCTTCTACTTGAGCCAATGTAAAAGAAGCGGTAATGCCATAGGTACGAATCGACTCTGCAAGGGATTTAATTACTTTAAAATCAAGCAGTTCCTCATACCTGTTCCCTTGTGGGTCTTGGTATACCGGATAGGCAAACTGTAATTCTGTTCTTACTTGTGTCCACACCCCCGGGCAGAAAGATCTCCCTACTTTCAGGGACTGAACAGGCTGATCTATCTGAACGGCTTCTGGGTATGGATGGGGAGTTGAAGGTGCCGCGGCAACGGCTTCACTTACTCCGACTGCCGCCAACGTGTCTTTCTCTTTTACCTTTTTCTTTTCCCTTTTTCTAATAGCAGTCCTCTCCAACTGTTCTATTAGAGCGTGTAGCTCCCCTTCAGAATCCGTGCCCTCTGAGTCCTCAAAATCTCTAAAATCTCTAAGATCGCGATAGAGAGGGACCTTCTTTTTGCTTCCCTTTTCACTGTCTGTCTGCTCAGATCTTTCGCCTTTTTTGCTTCCCTTTTTACTGTCTGCCTGTTCAGATCTTTCCCCTTGCAGCAGTTCCAAGGCTGATTCTCCCTCCTTGACTGCTTTACAACATCTCTGATCTTCTAAACAACTCCTCACCATCTTCCAAACCAGTCTTACTCCATGCTTCAGAGCACCTTGCTCCCAAGCAAAATCCAAGTCCCTGCCTAATTTGTCCCAGCAGGATACCATAAGATTCCCGGACACTGCAAACCACGGAGCCATGGAGTCGCATTCATTCAAAAATATTTCTAGGGTTGACTTCTTAAGTTTCAATTTCCTAGCTAAAAGTAGCTCCTGAAGAGCCAGAAAAATTGGATGTGACTGAGACGATCCCATGATTAAAAATTTACTTTCGGTTTGCAGTTTCCCGCGAAACTTTACCTTTAGTTCGCAACTTCCCATGAAACTTTACCTTTAGTTCGCAATTTCCGCGAAACTTTATTGTCCCAATTTATCCCGGGAACTTACCAGTGCACTGCCCCTGACTGCAGGAGTTCTGAGTCTTTTCTGGTTCCCCGTCCGGGCCACCACTTGTCGCGTCGACCTCGACCAGCAAGAACGACGCAACTCGCAAAAGCTCTTCTCAAGCAGTTTATTCAGGTCCCTTGATAACAGTCTTCCGAATAATCGGGCAGACCCAACCAACAGGCTAAATACTATATGAACAGCCAATCAAGTAAAGCCACGTGGTGCTATCTTACAGGCCCACGTATGCAGAAGCAAGCCAGTTCAGCAGTCTTAACCAAATATAGACTTGTTTACCACCGAGAGCACTCACCATCGGGCTGGTGGAAGGCGGAAACTGGCGCCATCTTTCGGGCGTGGCACGTCATAGCTCTCTACACAAAACCATCAGGAAATCTAGGACACTATGAAAAGATGAAATCTCAGAATAATAGGAATAGAAGAAAGAGAAGATTTCCAGCTCCATGGACAAGAAAATATCTTCAACAAAATCATTGAAGAGAATCTCCCAAATGTAAAAAAAAGAGATGCCTATAACTGTACAAGAAAACTTACAGAGCTCCAAATAGATTAGACCAGAAAAGAAAATCTTTCCGCCACATAATAATCAAAACACTAAATGTACACAACAAAGAAAGAATATTAAAAGCTGCCAGGGAAAAGGGCCAAGTAACTTATAATGGCAAACCTGTCAGAATCATACCTGACTTTTCATCAGAGATGCTAAAACCCAGAAGGGCATGGACAGACATCTTGCAGACCCTAAAAAACCACAAATGCCAGGCCAGACTACTATTCCCAGCAAAATTGTCAATCAACATATGGAGAAAACAAGATATTCCATGACAAAGACAATATCTATGCACAAATCCAGCTCTACAGAAGATGTTACAAGGAAACTCCAACCGAAAGAGGTTAACTACACACAAGAAAGCACAGGAAACAAATAACGCACCTGCAGAAAACCAAAAGAAGAGGAGGTCACTCACACACTATATGCACCAATATCAAGATAGCAGGAAGTAACAATCACTTGTCATTAATATCTCTCAATATCAATGGACTCAATTCCCCAATAGAAACACACAGGCTAGCAGAATGGATGCAAAACCAGAATCCCACATGCTGCTGCTTACAAGAAACACACCTCAGCAAAAAAGAAAGGCATTATCTTCAAGTAAACGGCTGGAAAAACATATACCAAGCAAATGGACCCAAGAAGCAAGCTGGAGTGGCCATTCTAGTTTTCAACAAATTAGACTTCTGCCAACATTAATCAAAAGAGATGGGGAAGGACACTACATACTCATCAAAGGAAAAATCCATCAAGATGAAATCTCAGTACTGAACATCTATGCCCCAATGTAAGACCACCCACATTTGTTCAAGAAATACTACTGAAGTTCAAATCCCACATTGAACCTCACACATTAATAGTGGGAGACTTCAACACACCACTCTCACTACTGGACTAATCAATGATGCACAAACCAAACAGAGAAATGATGAACCTCACAGATGTCATGTATCAAATGGACCTAATTGATATCTACAGAACATTTCACCTCAAAACAAAAAAAAATACACTTTCTTCTTGGCACATCATGGAACCTTCTCCAAAATCGACTATATAGTTGGTCACAAAGCAAGCCTCAACAGATACAGGAAAATTGAAATTACCATCATGGAATAAAGCTAAACTTCAACAATAACAAAAACAACAGAAAGCCTGCAAAAACATGGAAATTGAACAACTCTCTACTCAATGACTTCTGGGTCAGGGAAGAAATGAAAAAAAAAAAGAGATTAAACTCTTCTTAGAACTCAATGATGATGAAGGCAGAAAATACCCAAACTTATCGGACACATTGAAAGCAGTGCGAAGAGGAACGTTTATAGCACTAAGTGCCTTCAAAAAGAAACTGGAGAGTTCCCATACTAGCAACCTAAAAGCACACCTGAAAGAGCTAGAACAAAAAGAAGCAAACACCTCCAAGAGGAGCAGAAGAGAGGAAATCATCAAACTGAGGGCTGAAATCAACAACTTAGAAACAAAAAGAACAACACAAAGAATCGACAAAACCAAGAGCTGGTTCTTTGAGAAAATCAACAAAATAGACAAGCCCTTAGCTAAACTGCCTAAAAGGCAGAGGGAAATACCCAAATCAACAAAATCAGAAATGAAAAGGGGTAATTAACAACAGACATTGAGGAAACCCAAAGAATCGTTAGGTCCTACTGCAAAAACTTGTACTCCACAAAATTGCAAAATCTAAATGAAATGGACGATTTTCTTGATAGATTCTACCTACCAAGGTTAAATCGAGAACAGGTAAACAAATTAAACAGTCCTATAACCCTTAAGGAAATAGAAGTCATTAGAAGTCTTCCAACCAAAAAAAGCCCAGGGCCAGATGTTTTCAGCACAGATTCTACCAGACATTCAAAGAAGAGCTAACACCAATATTCTTCAAACTCTTCTACAACATAAAAACAGAAGGAATACTGCCAAACACATTCTGTGAGGCCACAGTCACCCTGATACCTAAACCTCACAAAGACCCAATGGAGAAAGAAAATTTCAGACCAATTTCCCTTATGAACATGGATGCAAAAATACTTAATAAAATATTTTGCAAACTGTATCCAAGATCAAATCAAAAGTAACATTAACATTAATATAAGAGATAGTGGGGAAAAGCCTGAAACTTATTGGCACTGGTGGCACCATCCTGAACAGAACACAATAGCTCAGGTGCTAAAACATACAATCAATAAATAGGACTTTATGAAACTGAAAAGCTTCTGTAAGGCAAAAGACACTGTCCTTAGAACAAAACGGCAGCCTACAGACTGAAAAAGGATCTTCACCAACCCAATATCTGACAGACGGCTAATATCCAAGATATATAAAAACTGAAGAAATTAAACACCAAAAAATCAAATAACCCCATCATAAATGGGGTACAGAGCTAAAACAAGAATTCACAGAAGAAGAATCTCTAAAGGCTGAGAGGCATTTGAGGAAATGTTCAACATCTTTGGTCATCAGGGAAATACAACTTAAAACAACTCTGAGATTTCATCTCACACCTGTCAGAATGACTAAGAGCAAAAACTCAAATGATAGCACATGCTGGTGAGGATGTGGAGAAAGGGGAACACTCTTCCATTGCTGGTGGGAGTGCAAAATTGTACAACCACTTTGGAAATCAATCTGGAGATATCTTAGAAAATTGGGAATAGTTCTACCTCAAGACCCAACCATACCCCTCCTGGGCATATATCCAAAATATTCGAAACGTAATGACAGGGACATCGCCTCAACAATGTTCATAGCAACTTTATTTGTAATAGCCAGAAACTGGAAACAACCCAGATGTCCTTCAAATGAAGAATGGATAAAAAAACTGTGGTACATTTACACAGCTATCAGAAATGAAGAAATCATGCAATTTGAAACCAAAGGGATGGAGCTAGAAAAGCTCATCCTAAGTGAGCTGACTCAGTCCCAGAAAGATAAACATGATATCTACTCTCTTATAAATGGATATTAACCAAATATTACAGGATACCCATCATACAACCCACAGACACAAATACACAGGAACCTAGCATATCTATCCTAGGAAAATTTTCACCCAGCAGTGAGTCATGGGATCTGCTGCAGATTAGTGAAACACCTTACCTTAAATGGTGTGTCATATCAAGCCCCAGTACAAGTGGGTGCAATTGGCCCTCACATGACTGAAGAACTGAGGGAGTATGATATGTGAGGGCCCACCTCATCTCAGGAGGAGATTCAAATAGAGGAACAATGAGGAATGCAGGGAGGGAGGGAATAAGAGAGGGAGGGAGGGGCCAGGAGGGGAGGAGGGAGAAAACAATGTTCTAGAGGTAACTTGAGAAACAAAATAATACTTCTTTAGAAAAGAGTTAATAAGCTTAAAAAATAATAAAAATACAATATAAAAATTTCAAGCTATTATTTACCAAAGGTATACTTGCCTTACTGGCATAGGAAAAATGACCTTAATTTCAGATTGGAATGTTAGACTGCATGTAGCCACATACCTTACACAAACTTGGTAGCATCTCAAAAGGTTTTTTTGTAGATATAAAGGATATTTTCATGGTTTGGGATTAAAAAGCAGGTAAGAGATTTAAAATGCTGTAAATAAATTAAAGATGACTGCAGTTCTGCCTGGTTTTCTAAACCTCCAAAGGTTGAAAAAAAAATTGGAGCTAAGGTAAAATAAATGAAATGTGTGGTGTTATCCCATGCCCTTAACTCCAGCAGAGACAGGAGGATCACTATAGAGTTAGTTGTCTTATAAATTCTAGAGTTACAAGGAACAGGGTGGTGATGGTGCGTACCCTTAATCCCATCATTTGAGAAAGATACACCCTTAATCCCAACATACTAGAGACATAAACATGCAGATCTTGGAGTTCAAGGTTAGCTTGACACAAAGCAACCTCTAAATGGAGAAAAACTTTGACCCAAGTGGGGTAGTGCACATCTTTAATACTATCAGTTGGGAAGCACATGCCTTTGATCCCAATACTTAGAATGAAGAGACAGGCACATAGGATTTGGAAGGATTTAAGTTGAAAAGCTACTCCCAAAATGCATGCTGAAATTCAAAGTGAATTGTCCTTTGAGATCTCAAAATATATGCACTTAAAGATTAATTTAGTTTCAAAATATCAAAATAATTTCTTTTTAAATCTCAATTGAAATATAATACTTTTTTATTGTCAAAAATATGAATTTGCTCCAGGAAAAATATCACCTGACCCCCCCCCCCAAAAAAAAAGAAAGTAGTGTCCTAGAGTTAGGATTAGGGCAGGGCTCTGTGTTTATCTTTCCGGGAGATTTAAAGCATCCATCTAAGGAATCCAGGAACAACTGGACAACTGAAAACTCAGAAGAAAACAGATCAGACACTAAAGAAGACAAGTAGCCAAGTGATCCAGCCTTGCAAACTTCCTCAATATCTGTTTCCTCAAAAGTCTACAACCACAACAACTCAAAATCGCTAAGATTCTTCAGCTCCACAAACTGTTCCAGCCAGAACTTCAGTAAAGACCTAAAGTTCATCTTCTGTCTACAAACTTTTAAGGTCATTTAAATAGCTGAGCACTAAAAGACTGAACATCAAATGATTCATTAACATGCTTAACCATTTCTCCATTCTTATTTGGGCACCAAAGAGGTTTACTATGTCCCAAATCAGCAGGAAGTCATTTTAAGAGAGTGTTGTCCCTTCTCCAGAAAGTGGGGTGGGTGATTTTCCTGCCTTTGGTCATTTGATGGGTTACAGATACTTCTTGTTATTTAGGGGGAGAAATTACAAGCTGTTAAAAGGTCTGGTTAAATAGATTTTGGAGGTTAGACTCAGGGATTTCTCCCTTTTTCTTTTCTGTATCCTTCTTTCTCTCCTATGTATGGGTGAAAAGACTTGAGAAACAGTGGGATATAGACAAAATATAGGAATGATAAATAAAAAGGACAGATTATTTAATATGCTCTTATAGCTTTGTATATTGATAAAAAATTAAGATTATATTTGGCTAAATCAGTATTGATCTTTGTATATTGATGCAAAATTAAGGTTATATTTGGCCACATTGGTATTGATCTTTGTATACTGATACAAAATTAAGGGTAACACTTTTTAAAGGTATTGTACCTAGTAATGCTTAAAAATGAAATGTGAAGTTTCAGCCTTTTGTTACCAACTGTCATAAACTGTTTAGGATAATTAAGAAATACAAACTAATAGTCATTCAAGTTTGTCATTTTGTTAGTTACTATGACAGTCTATCACAGTTATTTCCTAAGTTCATCAGAAATCAAGTTGCTAAGAGACAAGCAACATGTGCATATCCGAATATAAGGAGATAGATAGGTAGTCTTCAAAAACCTCAAGAGATCTGCAGAACATGGCTTTCAAAGATATTTTCTTAACTTAAGATTTTTTTGATATCAAGACATGTCAGCTCCTGACAACATCCCCTATTCTACTCAAAGTAGAAGATGAGCATCGAAGAATCTCCAATTGGAGATGGTTGAATTAGTGGCAAGCCTGTCACTTGGCAAGAAAAATCCCTTGCTTCAACTGTAGACAGAACGCTGTCCAAACAGGACAAAACTTGGAAGCAGGTAAGTCGACAGCCTAGCTCTCTCAAGACAGGGTAGGCAAGTTCTTCATAATTTCTTCTTTACTATCAGTGTCTCTCAGAGAAATGGGGTTAAATGGCTGAAGATTGATGCTGTAATGTAAGGAGAGAAATTGGGAACTGTCCAGGAAGCCACTGGTATGTCATTTCTTAGTTTTGGATGCTGCTGGCCCTTCACGTCCAGTATAATCCGATATATTTATCCCTGTCAGGTTTCTGATGTGGTTGAAGACTAGATAGCTAGAGTCTCATAGTTAAATTTTGAGTTGTTTAGGAATTAAGAGGATGTTCTAGATTTAAGAAGATGTTTTTAAAATTGTGATGCAAGTTAGGATGGAAGCTGAGTTAGATATAGAACTTTAAACTCGTGGAGATGGTTAGATAGTAGAATGTTAAAGTCAGGGGCCAAACATATGGACTGAACATTGAGAATGTATGCTTAACCCTATAACTCTCATAATTGTGGCCTAATTATTTCTGTTGTTTTGTATTATATTTGTTATTATAAGAGAAAGAGCCATTTGTTGGACTGAAAGGGGGAGCTGTTTGGGGGGAAAGATATACCTTAAACTTTTAAAAAAAGGAAGTGGATGGGGGGTGTTGAGGGGGAAGAAATTTGGAGGGTGGGACTGGACGGGGGAGTAGGGAAAGGATTGCCATTAGATATAACTTGAAGAAATAAAAACTAAAATAAAAAAATTTAAACCTTCAGTTAGAGATATTCCAAGTTTTCTGCGATATTGTCAGACTGATTTCCATAGTGGTTGTACAAGCTTGTACTCCCACCAGCAATGGAGGAGTGTTTCTCTTTCTCCCCAACCTCACCAGCATGTGCTATCCCTGAGTTTTTGATCTTAGCCATTCTGACACTGTGAAATGGAATCTCAGAGTCGTCTTGAGTTGCATTTCTCTGATGATTGACGATGCTGTGCATTTCTTCAAGTGTCTCTGAGCCATTAGGTATTCCTCCTTTGTGAATTCTCTGTTTAGCTCTGTTCCCCAGTTTTTGATCTGCAGCACTAGAATTCCCATGTGTTTGAATCACCTGTCTTGTTTTGAACATTGTGCTTATAATTAAACATACAACTGGTATTACTGTAGCATGAATTTCAACAAGAATTACTTTTAAGTATACAAATACAGTTTTAAAAATGCCATTTGTCTCTGAAGGCTACTTGGCAACACAGAGCTGATTTATTTTTACTGTTATGCGTAATAAAATTTAACTCCCACAACTTAACCACTGTACCATTTTATTTATGTATCTCATTTCTGTTAAGGGCAAAAATTTGTGCTGTTATCCACATACCTGCTTCATAGGAAAATGTGTCCTGCTCAGTTCCTGTCCACCCACACAAGCATCTCGCTCAGAAACATCTGAGCTGTTTAGCAATGCAGACACAGCCAGCATCTGCATTTCTCCCAGCCTGAAAGCTCTTTTGGTTTGTTTGTTTCTAGGTGAGTGCTTTGTTTGCTTGTACTAATCTGAGATGACTGTGACAGTGAGAGGTGTCAGGATGTCACCAGGATCAGTTTGGTGATGTAACCAGGTGAGTGTTAAATAAGGAGATGCAGAAGACAGAACCTAGTGCCTTGAAGTATTAAAACTTCTCTTGCTTTTCTAAGCGTTCATCCCCAGTAAGCATTTCTTCATTTGCTATCTTGGTGTTATGATTTACAGTCTTATCATAAAGAATTCTGATGGCTTGCTTACACAATGCCCAGTGAAACAAGGAAGACTCACAGAAGTGCAGTGTATCTTGCAGGGAACAGAACTAAATCCAAAACAAACAGCAGTACCGATGCCACTTAATTATCACAAGATCTCCTCTGTCAAGAAAATGGATGCCTCTGAACATCTGGAGGAAATAGAAAACATCCTCAAATCCTGGTCTCTGTCCAAGGGACTAGTTCCTAACCATGGGCCTTTATCTCTCAAATTTGACATATGAATATTACAAAATTCTTATGAGGTAAAGACAGTAAGGATATTGAAAGTAAAATTCAACTTCAATATGTTATTTTATGTTATATTCACTATTAGAATGGTGGGAGAAAGTAAAATTGACTCCATATATAAGAAAAAAAAACGCTTGGAACATTTGTAATTCAATAACAATGGAGGGTATATTTAGCATTCATTTATTCTAAAAGATCTCAAAGATTTAATTCTGTGATATAGAAGTGAATTAGAATATTAAAGGACAGGAAAAATGCTTATGCCATACATTCACTACACTTAAAATATCTAAAAAGCTACATTTTGGGTAATTAACAATCAAAGTTAAAGCCATATTAGCTGATGATATATTTTTTAAAAGAAAACAATGACCAAGGGGTTTATATGGGTTTTATCATGGGTCTAGATGATAACACTTTAACTTCATAATGATTATTATTAGGGAAAAACATGATAATGAGATGTTTTAATAAAGTAAAAGATCATTGAACTTTGACTCAGAGGAAAAGGACTTGGTTCTTCCATTGTTGCACAATGAAATGAGCTGCCATGTTCCACTTGTTCTGTTCGATATTTTTCATATCTACAAATGAATATAAAGTATGCTGCTTTGGAAAGATCTGTTGTTCAGGAAAAATTATAATATATGTGTAAATGTTTTCCATCTAGATCAGTAGTTACCACAATTGCTTATGTTGTGGAGACCCCATCCATAAAATTATTTTCATCTGTACTTCATAACTGCAATTTTGCTACTGTTATGAATCAAAGTGTAACTATCTGTGTTTTCCAATAATCTTAGATGACCACTATGAAAGGATAATTCAATTCCCAAAGGGGTTGCAACTCACAGGTTGAGAACTGCTGATCTAGAATAATACAGGCAGATATGAAATTAGAGTGTTTTTTGTTTTGCACAATAAGAGGAAGTAAAGATAAGGATTTTTAAGATAACAAGGAATCTCCAGCTTCTTCCACCCACACCCAGGAGGACAGGAAACCAATCATCTTCCAGTAACACATTGAAAACTTAAGAGGACTTTGTTTCACTTGTAGATGCTGTAATAGTTAATGAAGAAAAAGAAGCTGGATAAAGGCTGTCTTAGATAATTTGTTCATTATGGTAAACTATCATATGCTGAGTTTATAAACAAGAGAAATGCATTTCTACATGCTCTGGAGACTAGGAAGTCCAAGATCAAGGCTCTGAAAGATCTGCTGAGTGGTTAGAGTCAACTTCTTTCCTCATAGATTATTATCTTCTTATTGCCATCTCATAATGAAGAAGGGACATAGAGTCTGTCTCAACATCCTTGGTAAAGGCACTAATACTGTCAGCTCTCCTTTTACCAACACCAGTTATTCAGCTTTAATTGCACTTCAATTATTCCTTTCATTTTGAGATTATAATCTTATTACATCAATTCTCACTTGTCTTTCCTCCCTTCAATCCATTCCATATACTCCACCTTGCTCTCTTTCAAATTCAAGGGTTCTGTTTTTCATTAATTGTTGTTCCACATATATAAATGTGAGTATACTCACATACTAACACACACTCCCAAATTGGTAAATACAATCTGCTCAATTGGTATAATGTTACCTACAGGTAGGGTTTTTTAGAGTTGACTATTGGGTATTGGATAATCAATTAGTATGTTCTCTATTTCTCCTACTTTCAGAACTCATCAGTTGCCTGGAATTTCTTGTGTAGGGTTGAGGAATCATGTTTTTGTTGTTGTTGTTGTTTGTTTGGGTTGGTTTTCATCTCATCGGTTTTTAAAAATAAAAAAAAATGTGTGTTTCAACATGCATTCACACTTACTGCACAGTACACAAATGAAAGGTCAGAGGAAAACTCTCAGTCCTCAGTGTTATCTAACCACCATATACATCCAAGGCATCAACCTCCAATTATCACTGAGCTCTCTGGCCCAGACCAATAATCAATTCTGAAAGTCTGCCAAATGCCTACCTACTTCTACTGAACTTGGGAAGTTTATGTACTGTGAAGTGTCCTGATTACTTGATATAAAGTTTAGCCTCTGGGCACCACTTCTCTAAGATCCTCCTATGCCAAATCATATCAACTAGTTTAAAAGGTAGTAAGAACATTTCATAACTCTTAGTAAACAAAGAGAATAAAACAACTCTGATATACTGATGAACTCATGCTTTGAAGAATGAAAAGCCAGATGCTTGTAGACATCTACCTAATGTAGGCATAAAGTTATTGTGTAATTCAAATGTTGATTTCTGTACACTTATTGCCTGGTTGCAATTCTTGTTTTGAGAATCTCCTGTCTCAATATTGTGTTAACATTGCTCCCCAATTGTCCCCTTATATTCTAATAAAGCAGTTTACACACAGTCACTGAACAGAGGAAAAAATAGGGCTAGATTTCCTGCCTTCCAGGGGAGGAGGATTTAGAGAAATGAAGTCTGGGATTCAATTGCAGGCAGAGGGAGGGGAAGTCAGGAGAGAAGAACTGGAGCAAGAAAGCCACAAAGTGCAAGTATCTCTTGGATTTCTACTGGGAGGAAGCCAGATTATTTTATTCACCATATAAACAAGTTGAAAGAAAATTAAGACCACATGATCATCTCCCTAGATGCAGAAAAAGAATTTGACAAAATCCAACACCCCTTCATGCTAAAAGTCTTGGAGAGAACAGGCATACAAGAACCATACCCAGCCGGGCGGTGGTGGCGCACGCCTTTAATCCCAGCACTTGGGAGGCAGAGGCAGGCGGATCTTTGTGAGTTCGAGGCCAGCCTGGTCTACAAAGTGAGTCCAGGACAGCCAGAGATATTCAGAGAAACCCTGTCTCGAAAAACCAAAAAAAGAAAAAAAAAAAAAAAAGAACCATACCTAGAAATAATAAAGGCAATATACAGCAAGCCAGTAGCCAACATCAAATTAAATGGAGAGAAACTTGAAGCATTTCCTCTAAACTCAGGGACAAGAAAAAGATATCCGCTTTCATCATATCTCTTCAATATAGTACTTCAAGTTCTTGCTAGAGCAATAAGACAGCTAAAGGAGATCAAAGGAATACAAATTAGAAACGAAGAAGTCAAATTATCCCTATTTGGAGACGATATGATAGTATACATAAGTGACCCCCAAAATACCACCAGAGAACTCTTACAGCTGATAAACACCTTCAGCAAGGTGGCTGGATACAAAATTAGTTCAAAAATCAGAAGCCCTTCTTTATTGAACAAATAAATGGGCTGAGAAAGAAATTAGGGAAACAATACTCTTCACAATAGCCACAAACAATAGAAAATACCTGGGGTAACTCTAACCAAGCAAGTGAAAGAACTGTATGACAAGAACTTCAAGTCCTCGAAGAAAGAAATTGAAGAGGACATCAGAAGATGGAAAGATCTCCCATGCTCATAGATAGGTAGGATCAACATAATA
>CAJQZJ010004767.1:276460-314512 GCA_907164525.1 Lophiomys imhausi
CATATTTAATTCTGCTGTTTTGTATAGAATTTACTGTTATAAGAGAAGGAACCATTTGTTGAATTGAAAAGGGAGGCTGTTGGGGGGAAGGAAGAGGGTGGAAGGGTGGGACAGGAAGGGGGAATAGGGAAGGGTTTGCGACTGAGATGTAACTTGAAAAAAATAATGCACTTATAAAAAAAAAGAAATGGTAGCAACAAAGAAAAAAAAAAGAAAATTAAGATTATATTTGTCTACATTGGTATTGATCTTTGTATATTGTTACAAAATTAAGGTTAACTTCTTTTAAGGGAATGTACCTAAGCAATGCCTAAAAATGCAATGTGAGTTTTGGCCCATTGATAGCAACTGTAACAACTGTAACAAACTGTTTAGGATAATTAAGAAATGCAAACTAATAGTCATTCAAACATGTCATTTTGTTAGGTACTAGCATAGTTTATCACAGATGTTTTCTTTGTTAGGTACTAGCATAGTTTATCACAGATGTTTTCTTTGTTAGGTACTAGCATAGTTTATCACAGATGTTTTCTAAGTTAGTCAGAAACCAAGTTGCTAAGACAAGTAATATTTGCTTATCCAAATATACAAAGATAGATAGTTGGTCTTCAAAAACCTCAAGAGATCTTTAGAAAATAGCATTCAAACTGAATTTTTAATTTTACCTCCAGATTTCAGCTTTAAGCTGAATTTTCAGTACAGGCTACAAGTATGTAATGCCATATTCTCTTTTAATGGTTGGAGGAGGGTTAAGAGAAAAAAGCATTCCCAGGTATTTGCTCCAACCCCATATCGATGGAAAATGGTGTGGTTTATGCTCAACAGTGAAAAGAAGTAAAAATGATTACATTGTATTTCCCATATTTCATTTATTTGTATAAAACAGGCTTGATGCATTATTATGAAAATATCTTTTATAGTCTAAGAGAATGGATCTTTTACTGGGTCTTACAACTAAAGATACTAGTACAACTCAAGGTCACTTAAGGCTTAAGACTGCTATCCTACTCTATACTCAACCTATTTGTTTAACCTGTCATTAAGATAGCTATGTAACAAGCAACTTTACTTGCCTTGGATTTCTCAGGTAATCAACTTTTGCAAACTAATCTAATGAATAATTGTAATCTTAAGTTATGTGCTACTATTCCATGAAAATGACCTATAGATAATGCATATGTGAATGTATGATATGACAAATATTGGAATCTGTAAATATATGTTTAAAGTGGCCTTGTAAAATGAATATTCCATATAAATGTTGGACACAGCATATGGATATTGATTAATAACATTTGTTTGTCATCTAGGTCAGTTGGGGCCCATGATTTCTTTCTTTATAAAATTCTGTTAAAGGTTTTTGTAAAGTATTTCTCACCCAGCCACCATATGATGCTTTCTGTGCTACTCAATAAATATAGAATAAAAGCCCTTTGTTAGAGTACACACACATATGGCAGAAGTTAGTTCTCTTTAGTGAGTTAGTAAGCAGTTCTGTCTGGCATCTGGCAGCACATAAAGGAAGAGCGTGGCTTCCCTTGGACTTGGGACTAAAATGGGTGGAACCCAGTTGAGGCCACAGCTCCATGAGAAACACAAAATGCCTCTTTGAAGGGACATGGCTAAGAAAGTGCACAAGCCACAGATGAGGTTGGTTACTGCGAGAAGCCACAGAACCACTAGTATTGCCAGAGATCTTATAGGACCTCGAGACTGCCAAGGATCATGATACTATGCTATATATAAACCAGGGAGCTCCATACAGCTCTCTCTTCCTCTTGCTCTCACAGACTGAGAAAATAATCCACACTGGAAAAGTGTATATCAAGGTATACCATTCATCAATTTAGGCCACAATAGCCTGAGGCACATCATGTAAGCTGGCTTATGAAGGCTGGAAGGAAAGTCATGGCATAGAACCTGCTGAGAGAGAGTTCTTAAAGTGAGGTGGGCAGAGTTTGGAGGCTCCATGGAAGAAAACTAGGCCATGAAGCACACAAGGGCTGAGGACATTATAGAAATGAATCTCAACTGATGGAGGAAGCCGAACTCAAGTTTAGCAGTTAAAACAGGCTAAATTTATAAGCTGGTCACAACCTAGCTGTTGAAATAAAATGACCATATGGATGGGCAAAGTTAGGGCCAAAGGACGCTAAGGTTTGAAAGGACTGCCTGCTGGGGCTGCTGTAACCAGATTGCTAAAATCAAGTTCCCTGCATGGACACACACTAAGGATATTAACATCCTTTTAAGAAGGGTAAAATAGTATTGGTTAGGTGTTCCATGGTATTAAGTGTTTATCGGAATTAGGTTATAGGATATAGGTGCTTTGTAAGTGTTTGTTAAGTTTTAATAAATATAAGTGTTTCAAATAAAAATTTTCTGTTGCATGCAAACACACACACACACACACACACACACACACAGGGCAGGCTAAACAAAACAAGACAGAATTCAAATAGGCACATATTTAGTCTCATAGATCACGTAGACAGAGAATTTCTGAAAATGAAAGGAGTAATAAATGAGTAATTCCAATCCGGGGAGACTCTTGGGTAACTTACACCAGGGGTAATGCTTTCTATTTTCCATATTGAAGCACCGATGCATTGCTAGAGACTGAGTTTATCACTAATGCATTCAAACTAATGCAAATGTGTAACCGAAATTTGGATATAACTTTGTGAAGGAAGGAATTCTACCTATATAGTTCCATATACTCATAGAGTAAATGTCAAAAAGAGGAATATTAGACAGTGAGGAGAGTAGTGACCAAAGGACCTCCTTACATTGTATGCTCAAATATTCTGAATAGCGACACATTTTGAAAATCAGTCTATCCTCTAGCACTGGCAATAGGTAACAATATTAATCCCCTAATAATTTAACATTTCAAGAATAACAAAAGAAAAAATGATTTCTGGGTTTCAAGGCCTGGATTCAATTTCATACCTCTTAGTGAACACATTAAATAACCACAATGTTAAACTGAGGATAAGAAAGTTATACAGGAACTTCTCTTATTTCTTCTTTTTGCTGATACTGCAAGGATTCAAGATAATTAGATGTATGAAACAACGTAGCAGGAGCTCCCAATTTCAGCATCATGACAGGACCATTGATAAAACCTACTCAGGCAGAAACCAAGTTGGAGAGACCGACAGTTTATTATTCTAGTTCTCCTAAAGGAGAGGAACTTCCTTAGAAAGCTGAGCCCATCGATCCTCTTTTGAGTTGAGCGGTCATTAGTCTTTCTCTGTATTAAAATGAACATGAACTGCACATCTATAAAGCGAGTCTCTCACTTCACTTACAACTTAGCTTTCTACATATTTTGACAGACATTTTCTAAGCCAACAACTCCTGGCTTCAGCTTCAGAATGTAGCTGTGACATAATGACAGAAAAAGAAACATGTTTCAACTTTGTGACAATGTAAAGGAAATTGAATATATGCTTATAGTATTGGAGGATTGGAATTTAAAAAATCTCCTTGGAGTCTTTTCCATTAAATTTCTAGATCTGCAGATTTAACATAAATCACCAGTAATTATTTGGCAGAAACATGAACCCATATATTCCACAAGAGCATTTACTTTTTATCTGTTATTCAGTTGCAGTTACTGAATTTTCTTTGTGTGTAAGTCATTAAGCTGGGAATAGACTCAGGAAGCAGTGGTACCCTACGTTCATATACAGGAAGAGCAGTGAAGATGAGTTCCTATCCTGGTCCTACAAGTGCTCAGTTAAAGACTGTGGGCTAGAGTTTAATCCTACATGTCATTTATTAACTTAGCTCATTTTTAACTGAGGCACATCTATAGGCAGAAACAAAATCATCTGAGGAAAAAAAAACTTAGCCTTAAATGTCCTGAAATTGTTTCATTTATGGGTATGATAAATACTAAACACATTAAGAAAAATTGAAAAAAACTAAAATTATGTAAATTATAATTTAAAAATATTTAACAAAGGGTACTTAAAACTTTATCCTCTGTATAATTTGATCATTTGTGAAATGCTTACTTGACAAAGTGAAATTGTATGTGACAACTGAAAGGAAAGAGAGGGGAGCTTGTATGGTCACTATATAGACATCAAAGGAAGAAAAGGCAAAGGATATTACCTTCTACCTAGATTCTGATCAGTCTGGTAATATCTTACAGACATGCTAAGGATTTTTGATTTTATCCAAAGAAAAATGGAAACTCACCAAAAATAGTAATTGTAACTGAGTGACATGATCAAAACTGGCATTTGTAAAGTATGCTCAGGTTGCAGTATCAACAGTGGTTTTGAGGATAAAATGTAACACTTCTTGAAGACAGCAACAAAAAGAAATGGTTTCCCAAAGTCAGAGAATACATGAATGTTGGTAGGGTTTAGTTAACTGGAAATATGATAAAGAACTATGATTATTGATAAAATTCCCCTAATGTATGAGTTAAACTACTTCTCAGAAATACATTGAAACTAAGCAATTTATAAGTAAGAAAATATATGAAACTATGGGAAAAATGGTACAAAAGAAAATTTTTAGGAAGAGACTAGGTTGAATATATGTCTAGAAAACTAATAGCTGTCTAGGAAAAAAGAGATTATGAGAATTTAAGTCGGGACAAAAAACAATGGGAAAAAACAGAGGTGAGAGAGGGACCATCAGATAGCTTGTTGAGATAAAGATAGAGTTCAATAAATTGTTTTATGAGGAATAGTTAAGAAAAACAAAATGTCTTCATCAAAAAGTGAAATTAAACACATAGATAGAAATTCAATTTTCACATGCTCAGTCTGTTATGCTGAGAACATACCCAGGCCATCTTTAAAACATAATATAAATTAAGGACCAATGTCATAGAAACAAATGTGGTTAGGGATGGTATGTTAAGTAATAAAAGTTAATTAGTAGGATGTTTGAAGAACAGCAAACTTGGCTTTAAATTGGTGATAATTTACATTGTACATTAAGCCTTTTATGATTTTAATCAGAATGTCCACATATGATAGATACTATTTATCAACTATTAAATCTTGAACAATGTTAGGGGTAGAGATAAAACAGTGAAGAAT
The DNA here is from genome assembly GCA_907164525.1 of Lophiomys imhausi. Taxonomy (NCBI): domain Eukaryota; kingdom Metazoa; phylum Chordata; class Mammalia; order Rodentia; family Muridae; genus Lophiomys; species Lophiomys imhausi. The sequence continues at coordinate 281,530 of CAJQZJ010004767.1, forward strand.
TATTATTCTTAGTACTCTGTTAGTGGGGAATTTAACATTCAAACTTCCCTAAACACCTACAAAATACAGATAATGGGGCTTGGCTGATGAATAAGAGCTATCATCATTATGTTATGGATACAATGAGAGTCATATGGATATCAAGACAAAGAGCATCCTACAGAAGTGAAAATACCAGATTTTAAGGAAGATGATAGGTGGACAAACAAAACTCTTGCTTCCAAGGCTATGAAAAATTTAATATTACATAAAGTGTCAGATCAAACATACTCTGAGTAACACACAACATAGTCTCAAATAGATGTCTTTATTTCACTGCCTCTACTTAGATAAGTAAACAGCTTGAAACAAGGCTTCTTTCTCAATATGACCTCTCAACACTATTATACAAGATAAAAAAGACCATCCCTTTTTTTAAAAAAAGGCATTTTGCTTATTTTTCTAGGCACATATGATTATTCAATATTGTTTTGGATTCTGTTTCTGATATTATCATATTATAAAATATTTTTATTTTTACATAGCAGTCAGTCACTGTGACTCCTATGAAAGAGGGTAAATTTTTCTCTTTATCTACTCATACTAATGTCTTTGGATTGTCCAAACGGAGTCAAGGATAGCTTCTTTCAGAAGCCATGCAAATAGGTTCCACTGCTCCAAGTGAGTTAGAAAACCTTGCACAAATCTTTCATTTAAAAACATGAAGATTAATAGGCTTTTTGAAACAGATGCCAAAAGATGTTTTAAGTTTTATCCCATTTAAACTCTGATTTTTAACATTCAGAAAATGCCAAATACAGTGAATTTTCACCACTGAGAACCATAAGTTACACAATAAAATACAGCTGGTCAATTTTATCATTTCAGGTGCAATTTGCCTAAAAAGTATTATTGCCTAACTACAATTTATTTTTAGGGTTCCAAACTGAATGTCTCAAAACACATCACTTTAGTGTGAAGATGGGAAGAGTCAAAAACCTCTTTGATCTATTCCTTCCTCTTAGCTCTGGTTTCTCTTCCTTCCTGTAAGTAATAGAATCCAATTCCTCTTCCCAAAGGCATGCCACAGAAATCATAGCTTCTCTGAAAGAAACATAACTTAAAACCTAGAATGACCATTCTCTCTCTCCTCACATGATAGACCCTATTCTTTGTGGGCTCCACTCCATAACTAAAAGAAGGAATGTTACACAGAGAAGTCAAGGGGAACCTCAACGGATGCAGGTCTCTGAGTCCGATATTATGAGATCATCCTGTTTTGTGTAATCACATTTCTATACGAACATCTGTTCTTGGAAAGTGAACTTAAGGTTTCCCATGGATTTTATGGCTACCTTTCTGGTTGACTCATTTTTTAGGGTGTGGTATCCACACACTTATTTTGGGTAAGGAAAAGTATCCTGTGCTTACATTAATCATCTCCATATTAAAATATCATTGTATTAGGCAACCAAAATACATGAGTAAAATATCCCAGTATATTCTGCCGAAATTCTCTTATTCTATATTTCATTTCATAGTGACAAGAGCTCAGTAGGTAATGTGGCTATTTTACAAACATTAGAACCTGAGGTAGATTCCAATCCCAGAAGACAAATTAGAAAAATTCAGGTGTAATGGCAAACTACACCTACAAACTAGTAATCCCAACTCTGAGGAGATGAAGACAGGTAGATCCCTGTGGATGACTGGCCAGACACCCTAGTCTACTCGGACAGTTTGAGGCTAATGAAAGACTCGGTGTCAAGAGCATGGTAGATAGTCCAGAGGAATAATACCCACTAACCTCTAAACACAAACACACAAACACACATGCACACACACTCTTCAATTCATTATGCACAAGTCCTGAATGCATGGACCAATTTATAGCTCTGTTGATTTATATAAGTTTTGATTATACTTGACTAGTATTTCCACATTTTTATATTTTTTAAATAATTCACTCATCAAATGTCAAATATAGGCACTCATTGAATACAAAATACTACACAGATTCATTTTGATTTTTGAATGAGGCAAGGAGTTATAAGCTTGAGAAACTCAGAATATAGAAAATATATTTTCATTATAATTACCAATTATATAAATATTATCAGCAAATTGCACTTTTCTAATAGGCAGACTTCCATGCTGCTTTTTTTATTTCTCTGCTTCTTTTCTATAGGTGAAATTTTTTTCATGTTCTCATGAACCCTTTTCCATAAGTTCTCTTGTCTGTCCTGCCAGAGGAAAAGCTTTTATCAATACCAACAATGACCTCCTGCTTACTAAATCACTGCAGATGTTAAGCCACAAGGTTAAATTCAGCAAGCAGCAACTCCAGAAACACTGATAATGTCTATTTGGAAACTCTTCCTTTCCTTTATGTAGATTCTAGACCTCTGTATGTTTCTCAGTTTTCTGCCTCACTAAGTGCTCCTCACCTCCCTGACAGTTCTTTTTTTTTTTTTTTAATTTAAGGTGCATCTTCCCCCCCCCAACACCTTCCCCCTTTTAGTCCAATAAAGGGCTCTTTTTCTTATAACATTAAACACATTGCAAAACAATAAGAACAATTAGACAACAATAGTGAAAATTATAAGGTATAGCATACATTCCCAATGCCCAGTCCATATGTATTTGGCAACCAATAATAATTTTCTATTATCCATTTGTCTTGAGTTTACAGTTCTATACTTAACTCGGTTTCCATGCAAACTTGCATTACTAACTTAAAAGCATATTCTTAGACCTAGAACATCCTTTTAATTTCTAAACAACTTAAAACTTAACCGTGAGTCTCCCGATGATCACCCCACACACCCCCAGGGGCCATCTATTGTGGAGAGCTACACTTCAGCATTCTGATCACAACTTTTAAGAGTTCACTTTGATAGCTTTCTGTCTATGGTGCTTCTTTTAGGGGGAGAGACGGGGGGTAGGGGTTGTCATAGAAGCCTTCCATGTGTCCCTTTCTCAACAGTGAGTCTGAAGAAGAAGATTTCTTGTCCTTTACTCTCAGTGGGAGCACTGATCATGGACTTTCATGTGATATCTGGTGATAGCATGGACCACGGACATCCATATGACCTCCAGAATTCAGCATGTTCCAAGGACTTCAGCATGGTACCCAGGGGAATCCAGGCCTACCGACATCAACATGCCTTCAGGCAGCAGCACGGATCACAGACATCTGCATGGTAAACATAGGTCACATGGGCCACGGACAGTCCAACAGGATCATGGACCCAAACATGGCAGAGCAGCGTAACCCAAGGACATCAACATGACATCAGGAGGCAATATAGGCCATGCACATCAACATGGCCTCTGGCAGCTGAGGCCTGAGACATCAACCTGGTTCATCCTCTATCTGTAAGCACTGCTCAGTTCCTCCATCCTTCCCCCCCACCATGTACTACAAATTCATTAGTGGCAGTGCCATTGGAAACTTCAGCAGCACTCTGCACTTTTTTTTCCATACAGCACTACATGCAAATACTAATTACCACAACTCATTGTTATAGCTTAAGATCTCTGGTTCCTGAAACACCTTAAATACTGAACCGTAGCCAAGATTTCTTTCACCAAAGCCGTGGTTCAGATTTTCATCTTCAGTGGTGATGAATTGTTCCTGGATCTGGTTCTGCAGCACGGGCTCCTTTCAATTCAACAGATGAAGTAGGTTGGGGTTGACTAACTTGGTGTAATGGGAGTTAGATCAATATAAATTAGATTTAGTGAATATCTAGAAGTATCTGATACAGTCTCTTAAAAGGGGGCATGAGCATCAGCACACAATCTGTGGGCATTTGGCGTGGCATCATATGGACTGAAAACAGGGTTTATGGCTTGGAATTGTTTTCAGCTGCTAATAGCCTTACGAAGTGGGATGAGCCCAGATTGGGCTGAAGACAGGTGGAAAAGGGGAGAGAACTTATTTAAGGATGAAGTGGGTAGAGCTCAAGAGTTCTCACACTAGAGACAATAAAATGCAAGACGACTTGTATCATCTGATGGAGAAAATGCAGGCAGACTGAAAAGGTGATCTCAAAAAGAGCTGTAAAAATACAGTCAGCTCTCCCTGAGGCAGAAAGAGGCTTGTGATGAGAGGGCCTCAGTAAGGCATAAAAAAGCCAAGGACTAACCCTTGTGGTGTGGCTTTTGCCCTGAGGAGTTCAACAAGTTCAAACAGCAATCTGAATAGAGCTTCAGTCAGCCCCAGTGACTGCTGGAAAGCAGCTGAGTGGCTAATACAAACTGACCAAATTGTTCTATGGGCATCTGAGGCTCCAAAGAGAAGAAAACCTCAAGCCTCATTTAAGGTGAAGCTGCCAGAGCAGTGCTATAGTCAATTTACCCTAAAGGACCTACATCTGAGGTGTTCCCGAGGAAAGACTGTTGACCAAGTGCCATAAAGGATCAGTAGATCCTGAGGTGTTCCTGATGACTGAGGACCTGCCCCAGAGACTGTATCCTTCATAAAGGTTAGGGTTAGTTGTTAGGTAATAGGGGCTTATAATTATTCTTAGGGCTAGTTATTAGGTAATAAATATTTATATTTGTTATAAGTGCTTATAGTTAATACATATATTTGCTATTAAAAGTCAAGACTTTTAATAGCAATTTTAAAAGCACTGGATCTGGGCCTGGATGGCACCTGAGTTGGTCAGGCCACCCTGGATGGTTGTCTCTGGGCTCCTCTAGGTGGCTACCCACTGGGAAGCTGGCTCTTCCAAGTATTTCAGTCCTAATGCTTTTAAAGGGGTGGAGGAAAGGACACAGATGGTACATTGCAAAGTGCTACTTGTGGTGATTTTATTTTTCAAAACTGAGAAAGATAAACACTTACAGACTTTCCATTTACCCATTTCTGATTTCATCTATTGGTAGCTCCTGAAGCTCTGAGCTTTACTGATGGTCAGGTAGGTAAGTTGGGATGATAGCTCTATGTCAGTTTTCAACTAGTAATTGATCCCCTATAATCAAGATCACACAGATTTGGTCCTCCCTTAGTTACAAACCAATAAATGCTGGTACCCTTGTCTACCATTGCCTTATGCAACCTGATTTGCATTGTGCTCTCTGATTACTGTTACCTGAGTTTCTAGTCTCCATGTATTGGCTGGCTTGAACTCTAATTTCCAAATGCATTTACTGACTACTACTAGCTCATATTCTATGAATTTCAGTATACTTTCCTTTGTCCCGCTTCTCTGAGTTTCTATGGTGCAAATTCATGTCATGTTCCTCTGATCATACCAAAAAAACCCCAAGCCATAAACTCACAGGCACTTGCCCTCTGCCTTCACTGTCAGGTACTGGACAAACTTACCAGTCTTCATCATAGCATTCACTTTGATATCTATGACAACACTTCTAATAGAAATGGGAGTATAGGATACAAAAATGGGACACAGAAATGTCAGATCCTCACACCAGATTTTTTTCTGAAAGATTAACTTTTTATTTTGCATTTCACACTGGCTTTTGAAATATTCAGTTCTACTTCTTATTTTTTCCCAAACCCACAATTTTATAGAAAAAGAAATACACTGCCTGAAAAAGAAATGATCTACAGGACTCTTATGAGTTTGGAGAGGGCTGAACCCTAGAGGAAACTATTTCAAATTATGTTATTAAAAATGTGAAAAGCAGGGGGATCCAAGAGGGCACCATCCATAGAACATGGTATGTGAGTAGTGGGTGAATGAATTAGCCACTATGGAGTGAATATGAGGTCCCATAGCCAACTGTGGAACACACATTGTGTTTGAATTTCCAAGGTGAACATTGAGACTGGTCACCATTGGAAACAGGGCACACAGGAACCAGGAACACCTCCCTGAGATCAGCCAGCTCTGCCACCCATCTGGAGAGGAGCACTGGCCAGAGCAGATCCAGCCCACAAGCAGATCTGGCCCATGGCTCCAGCCACAGATCAGCAGTCCTGCCTGTCTTCCTGAGATCCACCCAACTGGGAAAACCAGCCAGACCACAAGAGCAAATGTAAATAAGATTTTCTTTCCAGAGTTCCCAAGCTGGAGGTGCAGTGTGCACTTTAGTTGAGTGGAAGAAACCAAATACAGCCACAGCAACACAATCAGGAGCCAAGAATGATGACAGTGTGTTCCCCACAAACACTGGGGAGGGTCAGTCACCTAGTACCCAAGCTCTTGAGGCAGTCAGCAACATGCACTCTGATGCTGGCACCCAACTTGGGTGGAGCTCTCTGCCTGCACAGTCAGACTAGATGCTGAATCAGAATGACTGTGCTAGTGAGGGGAGAACACAGGCACAAACAACCACAGCTCATCATGTCTTTCTGAGGAGAACCCCCAGCTGTCAGGTCCTCACAGAATAGCCCCCTCCCGACTCCATCCCCCTGTATATTGGTCCAATTCGGTCACAGCCAGATGAGGAGAGCAACAGTCACTCTCTGAGAGCCAGTCTATTAGAGGAACTTGCCCATCACTCAGAGGTGGACACCAGGATCTCAGGATCACCCAACCCCCAGAACAGGGGGTTTTCATTGAGCACCAAGGCCAGTCGTCGGCATCAGAAACAACCAGACAACACCAGGGTCAACCAGATGACTAAAGGCCAGTGCAAGAACATGATCAAAAACACCAAAACAATATGACATCTCCAGAACCTAGTGATAATGCTACAGAAAATGTTGGAAATTTACACAACTGAAACAAAGGAAAATGACCTAAATCCTATGCTTATAGTAATAATAGAAGGCTTAAGGGAGGAAATCAAATACCTCAGAGAACAACAACAAAATACTGCAAAAGAAGTGATGGAAATGAATGAAGCTCTTAAAGGAATGGAAGACCTGAAAAGGGAAGTTGAAGCAATAAAGAAAGCACAAGTTGAGACATCCATGGTACTGGAAAACCTTAGGAAAAGAAAAGGAACTATAGACACAAGAATCACCAACAGAATACAAGAGATAGAAGAAGTAATCTCAGTCACAGAGGATAAAATTGGAGAAATTTACACATCCTTCAAAGAAAATGTAAAATCCAAAAATGTCCTGACACAAAACCTTCAGGAAATCAAGGAAACTGTGGAAAGACAAAATTTCAGACTAACAGGAATAGAAGAAAGAAAAGATTCCCAGCTCTAAGGACCATAAAATATCTTCAAAAAATCATTGAAGAACATTTCCCAAACCTAAAGAAAGATATTCCTATAACTGTACAAGAAGCCCACAGAACCCTAAAAAGATTAGACCAGAAAAGAAAATCATCCTGCCACATCATAATAATCAAAATACTAAATGTACAGAACAAAGAAAGAACATTAAAAGGCGCTAGAGAAAAGGGCCAAGTAACTTATAATGGAAAACCTATAAGAATCCCACCTGACTTTTCAGCAGAGACACTAAAAGCAAGAAGAGACTGGACATATGTCTTGCAGATCCTAGAAAAACTCTACAAATGCCAGGCCAGATTACTATACCCAGCAAAACTGTCATTTAACATAGATGGAAAAAACAAGATATTCCATGACAAAGCTAAATTCAAACAATATCTATGCACAAATCCAGCTCTACAAAAGATGTTAAAAACCCAAAAAGGTTAAGTACACACAAGAAAACACAGGAAGCAAAAAAACCTGACAACAGCAAAACCAAAAGAAGAGAAGCTCACTGACACACTACTTCCTCCAATATCAAGATAGCAGGAAGTAACAATAACTGCTCACTAATTTTGCTCAACATCAATGGACCCAATTCCCCTAATAAAAGATGTAGGCTAGCAGAATGGATGTGAAAAAGAATCCCACATTCTGCTGCTTACCAGAAACACACCTCAGCAAAAAAGATAGGAATTACCTCAAAGTCAAGGGCTGGAAAATGATATGCCAAGCAAATGGAACCAAGAAGCAAGATGGAGTAGTCATTCTAGTATCTAGTAAGTTAAACTTTCAACCAACATTAATCAAAAGAGATGGGGAAGGACACTTCCTACTCATCAAAGGAGAAATCCACAAAGATGACATTTGATTACTGAACATCCATGCCCCAAATGTAAGAGCGTCCACATTTGTTAAAGAAGCATTACTAAAGTTCAAATCCCACATTGAACTCCACACATTTATAGTGGGAGACTTCAACACACCACTCTCACCACTGGACAGATCAGCGATGCAGAAACCAAACAGAAATAATGAATCTGACAGATGCCATGAATCAAATGGACCTAATGGATATCTACAGAACATTTCACACAAAAGCAAAAGAATACACTTATTTCTCGGCACCTCATGGAACCTTCTCCAAAACTGACCATATAGTTGGAAACAAAGCAAGCCTCAGTAGATACAGGAAAATTGAAATTACCTCTTGTAATTTATAAGACCATCATGGAATAAAGCCAGACTTCAACAATAGCAAAAACAACAGAAAGTCTGAAAAGTCATGGAAACTGAGCAACTCTACTCAATGACCTCTGATTCACAGAAGAAATAAAAACAAAATTACAGTCTTCTTAGAATTCATGAAAATGAAGGCACAACGTTCCCAAACTTATGGGACATATTGAAAGTAGTCTAAGAGGAAAGTTTATAGCACTAAGTGCCTTCAAACAGTAATTGGAGAGTTCCCATATTAATGACCTAAAAGCAAACCTGAAAGAGCTAGAACAAAAAGAAGCAAACACTCCCAAGAGGGGCAAATGGCAGGAAATTATCAAATTCAGGGATGAAATCAATTAACTTAGAAACAAAGAGAATAATACAAAGAATCGACAAAATCAAGTAAACAAATTAAACAGTCCTATAACCCTTAAGGAAATAAAGAAATCATTAGAACTCTTTCAAACGAAAAAATCCCAGGGCTAGATGGTTTCAGCACAGATTTTTACCAGACCTTCAAAGAGCTAACACTAATATCCTACAAACTCTTCCACAACATAGAAACAGAATAAACACTGCCAAACTTATTCACTGAGGCCACAGTTACCCTGATAGGTAAACCACACAAAGACCCAAGAGAGAAAGAAAATTTCAGACCTATTTCCCTTATGAACATGGATGCAACAATACTCAATAAAATACTTGAAAACAAGATTCAATAACAATCACAGCTATCATACACCGTGATCAAGTAGGCTTCATCCCAGGAATACAGGGTTCAACATATGAAATTCCAACAATGTGATCCACCCACCATATAAACAACCTGAAAGAAAAAAAGCCAAATGATCATCTCATTGGGTGCTGAAGAAACATTTGACAAAATCCAGCACCCATTCATGTTAAAAGACTTAGAGAGATCAGGTGTACAGGGACCATACTTAAACATAATAAAGGCAATTTGCAACTAGCCAATAGCAAACATCAAACTAAATGGAGAGAAACGTACAGCATTTCTGCTAAAATCTGGGACAAGGCAAGGCTGCCTACTCTCTCTGTATTTCTTCAACATAGTACTTGAAGTTTTAGCTACACAAATAAGACAACAAAAGGAGATCAAGGGGATACAAATTGGAAACAAAAAAGTCAAATTATCCCTACTTGCAGATGATATGATAGCATATATAAGTGACCCCAAAATTTCCACCAAAGAACTCTTATATCTGATGAACTCAGCAAGGTGGCTAGATATAAACTTAACTGAAAAAGAATCAGTACCCCTTCTTTATACAAAAATTAAATGAGCTGAGAAAGAAATTAGGGAATCAACACCCTTCACACTAGCCACAAACAATATAAAAAACCTTGGGGTAACTCTAACCAAACAAGTGAAAGACCTGTATGATAAGAACTTCAAGTCCCTGAATTTAAAAAATGGAAGAAGATTTCAGAAAATGGAAAGATCTCTCCTGCTCATGGACAGGTAGGATTAACATAATAAAAATATCTCTTACCAAAAGAAATATACAGATTCAATGGAATTCCTATCAAAGAACCAACACCTGTCTTTACAGACCTTGAAACAATAATTCTCAACTTCATATGGAAAATCAAAAAATCCATAATACTAAATCAATCAAGTACAATAACAGAACATCTGGAGGTATCACCATTCTGAATTTCAAGCTCTACTACAGAGCAATAGTAATAAAAACAGCATGGTATTGTGATGGGGTCATGTTAAGCATTCTAAATGTTAATTAATTGGTCCTGCTTGCTGTCTGTTATTTACATTGTCTCTGACTGGTTAAATAAAATGCTCAGGCCTGAGATTGGGCAAATCAGAGAAAAGTGCGACTTCCTGAGATTAGAAAAGGAATCCTACATTTTACACAGAGGATTAATACATTCCATTCAGGATCAGGAAGAAGGAGGACACACACCATGGGTTAAAAAGAAGAAACTCATTTCACATGGTTAAGAATGATAGCATAGCGTAGAGAATGGCAGTCCAAGGGGATGTATGTATATATGGGGTCATATTTGGGTACTAGAATTAAGAGCTAGCTTAGATTGGCTAAGATTGCACAATTCAGACCAAGCCTTGTTAAAATCCATGTGGTGTCTGTGTGTATTCATTTATAATGGCAGGCTAAGGATTAACCATCACCCAACTTATTAAATATAACCTAAATACTGGTTAAATATTTAATTAGCCAATTTTTTTCTAAATATGGTACCCAAATACAGCAATTAGAATCCATGCTTAAATCCTGAGAAGGCCTGGGTAAAAGGTAGTTTCTTAGCCAAAGAGCGGGAACCAAACCCAAATGCATTTCAAAGGAGCAGCTCTCTTAACAAAAGCTACTACCTTTCAGCAAAGGTGGAAAGCTTAGCTCTCCTTATGTACTAAAAAACTGGCAGCCTTCTAATCAGAACTTGAGAGCAGAATTAATTGCCTAGATTAAAAATGGAGGAATTCATAATGCATCAATAATTTTGGATTCCAATTGAGTTTGTTCCTCTTAGCATGCAAATTACTTTTACCCTGACAATTGTGGTTCTGTGTATCTTTTTTTGAGAAAGATCAGACTAGGATAGTCTTAAAGGAAAGAATTTATAGATGGAATGCTAAATTGCCGACAATGATAATGGGAGAAGGAAGGAGGCCTTTCCTGATAAATAATGCAAAACTGATGATAGCTGGAGCTCACCACCCCCTGGAAACCAAGTGCTTGTCAGGAGTTTCTGGTATCAGCCTGCCAGTGAAATGCAGCCAAAACTAGATACTAAGGAGTAGTGAACAAAACTTTTATTGCAGCATGGGATGACATGGTTAGACATGCCAAGGCTTTTGGAATGTTGTTTCTTTGCTTGATTTTTGTTTAGATGTCTTTGATTTTCATATATTGGGAGGTAGAAAGGATATTTTTCTGGTTTGGCATTGCTAAAACATGAGATTTTTGAAGATTTTTGGAAGATTTCGAATTGTCACTATATTTCAAAATTGCTCTCTGGGTTAAAGAGTTACTAATATCTGGGATTTAAGTGAAATGTTTGAGCAGGATGGTACTGGCACCCACCCTTAATCCCTAAATCCCATCACACTAGATGAAGAAAGAGACAGATATCTGAATTCTAGACCAGCCTAGTCTAAACAATGAAGACATGACCTAACCCTGCTGATAAGAAAAGACTGCTTACTAAAGTCAGTCTAGAATTCAAAAATGACATATTTTTCCCTTGATGTGAGGTTTAATAATGTCCTTACTGATCTAATGAATAAATACACATAATCTTAAATTCATATAAAGAGAAAGGGGTCACAAGCCAGTCTCCTTAGTTGTGGGGCTCCAACTGCAGAACTGGTTTCAAGAGACATTTTTCCCCTAAAAAAGATATGTTAATTGCTGAGTGTAGTGGTGCAAGCCTTTAATCCCAGCACTTGGGAGGCAGAGGCAGATGGATCTCTGAATTCAACTCTGCCTGGTCTACAAAGTGAATTCAGGACAAAGATACACAGAGAAATCCTATCTCAGAAAAATAATAGAGTGAACGAGAGAAAGAGATGTATTCTGTTAATCAATGTAAGATTCCCCAGACTAGACTGGGGAAGAATATGCAAACTGCATGCCTCCCACAGCCAACAGTTATTAAAAGCAAACATAAAAGAGCATATCATGCTATTCTACACCAATCTCCTTAAGAATGGGGTTTCCATGGGAGAATTAGAACTCAATCTAATACAAATTGGTTTAATTAATGTTATTGATTAATAAAGATAATTCAATTATTTAAGTCCATACCTTGATCTCAAAACTTGGAATTCAAGGGAAAAAACAGGATCTTTGTGTGTTTGAGGCCAATCTAATCTACAGAGCTCTACAGAGAAAATCAAGACAGCACAAGCTACAAAGAGAAACCCGGTCTCAATAAGTACAGATATATCCACATAGAAATTAAATCTCCAAAGAAAAGAGAAAAAGAAAGAAAAACATATGCATACCTTTGATCCAAAAACATGGGAGACAAAGACAGAGACAGATAGGTTCCTTTTGAGTTTGAGGCCAACCTAAACTATAAAATCAGAACAAGAGAGAATAATCCAGTTTTATTCAATTAATAAATGTATGTCAACTGTAGAGGAGAATACTTAAACTCTATACAGTCTTATGCTGTATTTTCAATTTAAAATAGATTATATATAACATATATATGTAATACTATTGCACGCCATCCTTTCATATGGCATAAATAGAGATGTACAAATGTCTTTCTTCTGTTCAAATAAAGAACAGAAGAAACTCCTTAATTGATTTGCGCATCCTGCACATCCAAAGCATTTTGGTAATTGCAGAACTATATGTTACTTGTAAGAAATTATATATTTTCAGAACAAAGTGACCAGAGTCCAAAGAAGATAAGATGAGTAGCCCAAATGATCCAGCCTCACAGACTGTCTCAATAGCTGTTTCCTCCAAAATATGCATCCAGAACAACTTCAAACAGCTTGCTGAGATGGCCCAGCCTTACAGACTGTTCCAGCCAGGACTTCAAAAAAGCCCTGAACTTCCCTACCCAAACTCCAGCTTTGAACTACAAACTTCTCAGGACATTCAAATTGTTGAACACATAGAGACTGGACAACAAATGTTATTATTAAATTGATTAACTGTTTTTCCATTCTATTTAGGCCCCCAAACAGGTTTTCTGCGTCCCAATTCAGGAGGAAGCAGTTTTCAGAGACTGATATCCCATTCTCAAAAAGTGGGGTGGGTGATAGATGTTGTTTAGGGGGAATGAATATAAATTGTTATATGGTCTTGTAAAGCAAGGTATAGAAAGATAGACTTGGAGATCTATTTTTCTTTTCTCTATCCTTCTTTCTCTCTTATATAAGGAGAAAAGACTGGAAAAAAGAGGGGGAATATACATATACATATATATATAATTTAAAAATGATAAGATATAAGGATAGATTATTGAATCTGCTCTGAAATTTAAAACTATTGTTAGTCTTAAAATAAGTTATCTTTTGATACATTGGTATATTATATTGTATATTGATAAAAATAAGATTAATTTTGATTCATTAGTATAGAAATTTATATTTTGACACATAATATGTATACTTCAACTCTTATATAAGATATTGTGCCTATACAACTTATTTAAAAGTACAGGTTTACTTCCTATACTTTTATGGGTTGCTATTGCAATTTACTTAGGAGTCTGGGTAATACAAATTGATTGCTGGACAGTCAAGCTCCTGGTCATGTCAAATAATAGGTTAAACAGATAATAAATGGATAAAAATATAGTTTGCTTGTTCAACAATAGATAGATAGATATATAAATAAAATAGTAGATGGCTTCAAAACGTGCAGAGGCATACAGAGACTGGCATTTAAAGATGCTTTTATTATTTGAAGAATTGTTTGATTTATGACAGTCAGCTCCTGACAGCTCCCATTTGACTTGGAAGAAAACAATGAGCATCAAAAAGAAATATCCCATCAGGAGATAATTCCTATTGGGCAAAAATGCCCCTGTTCTCTCAACAGACTATACAGTCCAAAGATGGACCAGAGCTTAAATGCAGGTAAGTCGATGTCCTGATTCTGCAAAGACAGAATGGGAAAATCCTTCTTATTTCCTGCTACACAATTTAGTCTGTGAAAAATGCTTGGCCAGAAGGTTGAAGATGACGTTCCAAAAATATTGAGAGATATTTGGGACTGTCTAGGTAACAAACTGTCATTTTTCTTTTTGGAAGCTGCTCTCATATGCTTCCTACTCACTCAAATAATAATTTTATTTTTTGTGTCTTTGATGGGGTTGAAGGCATAATAGTTATAAAATTTCAATTGAACTTGAGTTGTTTAGGATTTAAAAGGATATTTTGAAGTCTAAATAAAATCTTTAGGTTTATAAATATAGGATAGGATAGAATTATTTAGATTCAGAATTTTAGACACACCAAGATAAATACATGATTTTTTTTCTTCTTCAAGATTGCCTGATAAAAATAGGCTAAATATTATGTGTGTAAATTTTATATATTTTTTTCTTGATTGTATCATATTTTTAAAATAAATTTATTTATTTGTTGCTTCAGGTTATATCTCCATCATATTGTCCATTTTCCCCCTTTCAAACCCCGTACTCCCACCCTCTATCCCCTCACCTTTCCATCACAATCCTCTGAAGTGCAGTGTCCCTATGAAACAGTGCCCTGCCCCAGTTCAGAAGTCATATGAGGGCCAAGAGCCTCCTCATACACTGGGGGCCTACAAGGCAGTACCAACAGAGAAAAGTATCTCATTGTCAGGGAGAGAAAACTAAAAAACCAACCAAACAAACAAAAAAGTCTATGTCTATGTTCCCTTTGGTGCGTTGGTTGTAGTATAAATATCCTATACTATATAGCTAAAATCTGACTACAAGTGCCATGTGCATCCTTCTGAGTCTGGGTTAGCTCACCCACGATGAGCTTTTCTAGCTCCATCCATTTGGCTGCAAATTGCATGATTTTCTTGTTTCTGATAGCTGAGTAGTATTCCATTGTGTAGATGTACCATAGTTTTTTAATTCATTCTTTAGTTGAGGGACATCGGAGTTGTTTCCAGTTTCTAGCTATTACAAATAAGTCTGCTATGAACACAGATGAGGCAACTTCCTTGTGATTTGGTGAGGAGTCATTTGGATGTATAACCAGAAGTTGTAGGGCTGGGTCCCTAAGCAGAGCTATTCCAAGTTTTCTAAGATATCGCCATACTGACCTCCATAGTAGTTACACAAGCCTGCACTACCACCAGCAATGGAGGAGGGTTCTCCTTTCTCCACACTCTCACTAGCATGTGCTGTCATTTGAGCTTTTGATCTTAGCCATTCTGACAGGTGTGAGATGGAATCTCAGAGTCGTCTTGAATTGCATCTCTCTGATGATTAAGGATGCTGAGCATTTCTTCAAGTGTCTCTCAGCTATTAGGGATTCCTCCTTTGTGAAATCTCTATTTAGCTCTGTTCCCCATTTTTTTGATTAGATTATTTGGTGTCTTGGCATTTAAATTCTTGTGTTCTTTGTAAATTTTAGATATTAGCCCTCTGTCAGATGTGGGGTTGGTGAAGATTTTTCTCCCAGTCTGTTGGTTGCCGTTTTGTTTGAATGACAGTGTCTTTTGCCTTACAGAAGCTTTTCAGTTTCATGAGGTCCCATTTATTGATTGTTGGTCTTAGGTCCTGAGCTGTTGGTGTTCTCTTCAGGAATTTGGCACCTGTGCCGATGAATTTGAGGGTTTTCCCACTTTCTCTTCTAGTAGATTTAGTGTATGTAACCAGGCTTATGTTAAGGTCTTTCATCCACTTGGATTTAAGTTTTGTACAAAGTGATAGTATGGATCTAATTTCATTCTTTTACAAGTGGACATCCAGTTGGACCAGCACCATTTGTTGAAGATGCTGTCCTTTTTCCATTGTGTTGTTTGGCTTCTTTGTCAAAATTTAGGTGGCCATAGGTGTGTGGGTCCATTTCTGGGTATTCAATTTGATTCCATTGATCTACTGGTCTGTTTCTATACCAGTACCATGCTGTTTTTACTACTATTGCTCTGTAGTACAGCTTGAAATCTGGGATGGTGATACCCCTAGATGTTTTTTTATTGTACAGGATTGATTTAGCTAATCTGGGTTTTTGTTGTTCCACATGAAATTGAGAATAGCTATTCCCAGGTCTATAAAGAATTCTGTTTTTATTTTGATATGAATTTCGTTGAATCTATATATTGCCTTTAGTAGGATGGCCATTTTTGTTATGTTGATCCTACCTATCCATGAGCATGGGAGATCTTTCCATCTTCTAAAGGCCTCTTCAAATTCTTTCTTCAAGGGCTTGAATTTCTTGTTGTACAGGTCCTTTAATTGCTTGGTAGAGTTACCTCCAGGTATTTTACATTGTTTGTTGCTTTTGTGAAGGGAGTTGTGTCCCTTATTTGTTTCTTAGCCCATTTGTTTGTTGTATAAAGAAGGGCTTCTGACTTTTTTGAATTAATTTTGTATCCAGCCACATTGCTGAAGGTGTTTATCAGCTGTAAGAGATATCTGGTGGAATGTTTGGTGTCACTTATGTATACTATCATATCGTTTGCAAATAGGGATAATATGACTTCTTTGTTTCCAATTTGTATTCCATTGATCTCCTTTGGCTGTTTTATTGCTCTAGCAAGAACTTCAAGTACTATATTGAAGAGATATAGTGAAAGTGGGCATCCTTGTCTTGTCCCTGAGTTTAGAGGAAATGCTTCAAGTTTCTCTCCATTTAATTTTATGTTTGCCACTGGCTTGCTATATATTGCCTTTATTATTTCTAGGTACAGTCCTTGTATGACCATTCTCCCCAGAACTTTAGCATGAAGGGGTGTTGGATTTTGTCAAATGCCTTTTTTCGGCATCTAGCAAGATTATCATGTGTTTTTTTTCCCCCTTCATTTTGTTTATATGGTGAACTACTTTGATAGATTTTTGTATGTTGAACCATCCCTGCATTCCTGGGATGAAGCCCACTTGATCATGGTGTATGATACTTGTGATGTGTTCTTGAATTCAGTTTGCTAGTATTTTTGCATCTATGTTCATGAGGGAGATTGGTCTGAAATTCTCCATCTTTGTTGGGTCTTTGTGTGGTTTAGGAATCAGGGTAAATGTGGCCTCAGAGAATGAGTTTGGCAGTGATCTTTCTGATTCTATTTGGTGAAAGAGTTTGAAGAGTATTGGTGTTAGCTCTTCTTTGAAGGTCTGGTAGAATTCTGTGCTAATTCTACTTGGTTGGGAGATTTTTAATGAGTGTTTCTATTTTCTTAGGGGTTATAGGCTGTTTAATCTGTCAACCTCTTCTTGATTTAGCTTCAATAGATGGAATCTGTCAAGAATATTGTCCATTTTGCTTAAGTTTTTAAATTTGGTGGAGTATAGATTTTTAAAGTAGGACCCAAATATTCTCTGGATTTCCTCAATGTCTGTTGTTATTTCTCCCTTTTCATTTTTGATTTTGTTGATTTGGGTTTTTCCCTCTGCAATGTTAATTTGGCTAAGGGTCTGTCTATTTTGTTGATTTTCTCAAAGAACCAACTCTTGGTTTCATTGATTTTTGTATCATTCTTTTTGTTTTTAAGTTGTTGATTTCATCCCTAAGTTTGTTGATTTCCTACCTTCTGCTCCTCTTGGGAGTGTTTGCTTCTTTTTTTTTTCCCAATTCACCTAGTTTAGCTGTTAATTCGCTCATATGAACTGTCACAATTTTCTTTTAGAAGGTACTTAGTGCTATGAACTTTCAGCGTAGCACAGCTTTCCTTGTGTCCCATAAGTTTAGGTATGTTGTGCCTTCATTGTCGTTGGATTTTAAGAAGTCTTTGATTTCCTTCTTTATTTCTTCTCTGACCCAGTAGTCATCTAGTAAAGAGTTGTTCAATTTCCATGTTTGTGTAGGCTTTCTGTTGATTCTTTTGCTGTTGAAGTCCAGCTTTATTCCATGGTGGTCTGATAAGATACAAGGGGTTATTTCAATTTTCTTGTATCTGTTGAGACTATCTTTGTGTCCAACTATATGGTCGATTTTGGAGAAGGTTCCTTGTGGTGCTGAGAAGAAGGTGTATTCTGTTGTGTTTGGGTGAAACGTTCTGTAGATATCTGTTAGGTCCATTTGGTTCATGACCTCTATTAGACTCATTATTTCTCTGTTTGGCTTCTGTCTTGATAATCTGTCTATTGTTGCCAGTGGGGTGTTGAAGTCTCCCACTACTAATGTGTGGGGATTGATGTGCGATTTAAGTTTTAGAAGAGTTTCTTAGAAATGTAGGTGCCTTTTTATTTGTGTCATATATATTCAATATCGATATGTCCTCTTGATGAATATTTCCTTTAATGAGTATGTAATTCCCTTTTCTATCTTTTTTTATTAACTTCAGTTGGAAGTCTATTTTGTTTCATATTACAATGGCTACCGCAGCTTGCCTCCTGGGTCCATTTGCTTAGAAAACCTTTTCCTAGCCCTTTACTCTGAGATAGTGACTATATTAGTGAGGTGTGTTTCTTGTACGCAGCAAAATGATGGGTCTTATTTAAGGATCCAATCTGTAAGTCTGTGTCTTTTTATTGGGTAGTTGAATCCTTTGATGTTGATGGATATTAGTGAACAGAGGTTGTTATTTCCCATTATTTTGGTATAGGTGGTCATTCTGTGTTTCTTTTGGTTTAGTTTCTTTGTAGTTTTCTATTTCCTCTATTTCTTGGGTATAGTTATCTTCTCTGGGTTGGAATTTTCCTTCTAGGATCTTCTGTAGGGCTGGGTGTGTGGGTAGATATTGTTTAAATTTGATTTTGTCATGGAATATCTTGTTTTCACCATTTATGTTGATAGAGAGTTTTACTGGGTATAGTAGTCTGGCTGGGCATCTATGTTCTCTCAGGGCTTGTAAGACATCTGTCCAGGCCGTTCTGGCTTTTAAAATTTCTGAGGAGAAGTCAGGTGTAATTCTGATGGGTCTGCCATTATATGTTACTTGACCTTTTTCTCTTACAGCTTTTAATATTCTTTCTTTGTTCTGTACATTTGGAGTTTCAATTATTATGTAACCAGAGGAGTTTATTTTCTGTTCTAATCTGTTTGGTGTTCTGTAAGTCTCTTAGATTTTTATTGGCATATCTTTCTTTAGGTTTGAGAAGTTTTCTTCTATGATTTTGTTGAAGATATTTCCTAGACCTTGGTGTTGGGACTCTTGTCTCTCCTCTATGCCTATAACTCTTAGATTCTGTATTTTCATTGAGTCCTTGATTTCTTGGATGTTTTGGGTGAGAGATTTTTTAGCTTTTCATTTTCTTTGGATGTTGTCCTGATTCCTTACATCAATTTTTCCATGCCTGAGATCCTGTCTTCCATCTCTTGTATCCTATTTTTGATACTCATGTCTGTAGTTCCTGTTCTCTTTCCTTGCTTCTCCACTTCTACTCTTAACTCTGACTGTGTTTTCTTTATTGTTTCCATTTCCATTTTCATTTCTTGAATGATTTTATTCATTATGTACATTTTCTGCTCCAATTTGCTTGTCTTTGCCTGTAAATCTTTCATTGCCTTGTCTCTTTCCTGTTCAAGTTGAGTCACTTTGGCTTGGAGCTCTCTAATGGTATTATCCATTGCTTTTGCTTGTGAAATTGTGGATTCTTTGAATCCCTTCATAGTTTTAAATTCTTCTTGAAAGAACTCTATCACTTTCCATAATGTAGAATTGTCATCATTTTCATGTGTTTCAGTTGTGGTGAAGTGGTCAGAGCTTGCTGTGCTAGCATAGTTGTGTTTTGTTGGAGTCATATCTCCCTGAGTTCTGTTGTTTCTGTTTTTTCTCTGACCTTTAGCCATTTGGTTGTTCTTAGCTGTTTGTTCCTGGTGCCTTCTGGGTTTTTTTCCAAGGGAAGCGCTTTGGTGTAGCAGTCGAAGTGCTTAGTGATCTGTCGCTCTCATCTGGCTGAATGGGGCCTTGTGTGGAGCTTCTCAGAGTAGAATAGGAACCCTGTGTTTTGCACAGAGGATTAGTTCATTCCAGCCAGGATCAGGAAAAAGGAGGACACACCCCATGGGTTAGAAAAAAGAACCTCATTCCACATGGCCAGGAACATCAGCATGGCATGGAGAATGGCAGTCCAAGGGGATGTATGTATATATGGGGTCATATTTGGGTAATGGAATTAGGAGCTAGCTTGGGTGGGCCAAGATTGCTGAATTCAGACCAAGGCTAGTAAAAATCCATATGGTTTCTGTGTGTACTCATTGATAATGGGTGGTTAAAGATTAGCAACTGCTGACCAATTAACAATAATCTAAATACTGTTAAATTAGTTAATTAGTCACTTTTTTTCCTATAGTACTGGCATAGAAACAGACCAGTTCATCAATGGAATTGAATCAAGCACCCAGAAATAAACCCACACATTTATGGTCACTTAACTTTTGACAAAGAAGCCAAAGCCATACAATGTAAAAAGGAAAGCATCTTAAACAAATGGTGCTGGTCTAACTGGATGCCAACATGTAGAAGAATGTAAACAAATCCATACTTATAACCTTGCACAAAACTTAAGTCTAGGTGATCAAACACCTCAATAAATCCAGACACACTAAAATTAATAGAAGAGAAAGTCGGAAAAACCCTTGAACTCATTGCCACAGGTGACAACTTCCTGGAAAGAACACCAACAACTCAGGATCTAAGACCAACAATCAATAAATGGGACCTCATGAAACTGAAAAGCTTCTGTAAGGCAAAAGACACTGTCATTAGAACAAAATGGCAGCCTACAGATTGGGAAAGATCTTTACCAACACAACATCTGACAGAAGGCTAATATCCAAATATATTAAAAACTCTACAATAAATACGAAAAAAGCCAAATGATTCAATCAAAAAATGGGGTATAGAGATAAACTGGGAATTCACAAAAGAGGAATCTCTAAAGGCTGAGAGGCACTTGAGGAAATGTTCGACATCTTTGGTCATCAGGGAAATGCAACTCAAAATGACTCTGAGATTCCATCTCATACCCATCAGAATGGCTAAGATCAAAAATTAAATGATAGCACAGGCTGGCGAGGATGTGAAGAAAGGAGAACATTGCTGGTAACTTGTTAAGCACTTTGGAAATCAATCTGGAGATATCTTAGCAAATTGGTAATAGTTCTACCTCAAGTCCCAGCCACACTCCTTTTGGGCATATATCCTAAAGATTCTCCACCAAACTACAAGGATATTAACTCAACAATGTTTATAGCAGCTTTATTTCTAATAGCCAGAAAATGGAAACAACACAGATGTCCTTCAACTGAAGAATGGATTAAAAAAAAAAAAACTGTGGTATATCTACACAATGGAAAACTACACAGCTATCAGAAACAAGGAAATCATGCAATTCGCAACCAAATGGATGGATCTAGAAAAGCTCATCCTCAGTGTGTTGACTCAGTCCAGAAAGATAAACATGGTATGTACTCTCTTATAAGTGGATATTAACAATACACAGGACAACCATCCTGGGTCTTGAGGTAGAGCTATTCCAAGTTTTCTAAGATATCACCAGACTGATTTCCATAATGGTTGTGCAAGTTTGCAATCCCTCCAGCAATGGAAAAGTGTCCTCCTTTCTCCAAATCTTCACTAGCCTGTGCTGTCATTTGAGTTTTTGATTTTAGCCATTCTGACAGGTGTGAGATGGAATCTCAGAGTCATCTTGAGTTTCATTTCTTTGATGATTAAGGATGTTAAACATTTCTTCAAGTGTCTCTTGGCCATTTGAGATTCCTCTTTTGTGGATTCTCAGTTTATCTCTGTTCCCCATTTTTTGATTGGATTATTTGCTTTCTTGGTGTTTAATTTCTTGAGTTCTTTATAAATTATGGATCTTAGCTCTCTATCAGAAGTGAGGTTGATAAAGGTCTTTTCCCAATCTGTAGGTTGCCATTTTGTTCTAATGACAGTGTCCTTTGCCTTACAGAAGCTTGTCAGTTTAATGAGGTCCCAAAAACTGATGTTAGTCTTAGAGCCTGAGCTATTGGTGTTCTGTTCAGGAAGGTGTCACCTGGACCAATGAGTTCGAGGCTTTTCCCCACTTTCTCTTCTATTAGATTTAATGTCTCAGGTCTTATGTTAAGGTGTTTGATCCACTTGGAGTTGACTTCTGTGCGGGGTAATAAATATGGGTCTGTTTCCATTCTTCTACATGTTGATATCCAGTTAGACCAGCACCATTTGTTGAAGATGGTAGCTTACATCTTATTGCCAAGTTGGAGGCAGAGAGATGTCAGACCTGTCTTTTGAAGCTGAAAACCCTACCCCCAGTTTCACATCTTATCCTCTAATCCTTCCTAAATAGCGGACCAACTAGGGATCAAACATTCAAATGTGGGCAATGGAAGCCATTCTCATTCCAACTATTACAGTATTTCATGGGTTTTCTGTTAGTCTAAATATATGAAAATCAAAAAACTTACATAGTCTATTTGCATGATAGAATTTAAAACATGTTCTCAGAAATAAAGTCTAAATTTTGACCCTCATAGTTTTTGTCTAGAATGAGTAAGGCATTGTTCAAGTAAGGTTCCCTTCCATGAACTAAGTGACATAATTTGAGTGCTTAACTGAGATGTGCATCCTATGGCATAGAATTTTCTATGGTTCTATGCAAACTAAGGCTATAGCCATATTTCTAATTATGAAAACACAAGAAACACAGAGTTTCAATTCCTAAAATTTACTTGAAATTTCTGAGTGCCTTTTAAAAGAAGCAGTGTTATCCACAAGTGTGTGATAAATTAGAGATGTAATACTGAATTCTACAAATGATACAAATTCATCGACGTAGGATAGATTTTTTCCTTCTGTCTCAGTCCCATGGAAGGGTAAACTGTATTTAGGAATCTTTAGTGATATGTTCTTTCATTCAGAAAATATAATCTGCTCTAGACTCCTGCACAATGATTAGGGTACTTAACTAATACTTTCCTTCCTTCCTTTGGGGTATATTGGGCTCCATATAAACTGACTAATGAATTATTTTCATTAAATATAGATGATTATGCTTCTAAATAGGTGTTCTCTTAATTAATAAAAGAACATTAGAGTTCAAAGAGTCCAGAGTCACTGTTTGTAGGAAAACAAGTAACTGCAGTGACTTATTTTTAGATTTATTTAGGATCATAAATTGTTTATGTGCCGTGTTCAAAATATACAAAGAACAAAAATAAGTCATCCTAAGATTCTATTTTTATAAACTGGAAAAAATACGTGAGGCAAAGACTGTATAACATTTGGAATTAAAGCAATCCCTAACTAAAACCACAATGTTTGGCTTTTACCAAATTAGAAACACATGTTTTAATTGAGGAACTATTGAGCAATGCCATTCCAAATACCCAGGTCCCTTCTCAACAGAAACTCTTCAAAATCAGGTCACTGTGAATTTTACAAAATATTGTGTTACTGTGAAAGGAACCTTGAATTTTTATTGGAAAGCAAATGAAGTTTTCTGTTATTTGTTTTATGCCATTTTCATTTTCATTTATTGTATTGCAAAGGGCCATGAATATTGAATTTTCAAAACCTCCAAAATACTGTGAGGTAATTGATACAATTACGCATGAACTGCTGCTTTGAAAAATTTGCAAGTCTCAACTCATAAATAGCTTGGGATTATTGATCTCGAAATCTGTTTGGCTCCCACAGCAAAAGCAAAACCAATGCACCTCAGTTTGAAAACAAAACATTTTCTTATGTTCCTCAAAAGGCTAAAGCTTTAAGCAGTATAATGGTTCACTGTGGGAAAATTTGTTCAGAGATGCATAAAATGAGTGCATTTTTATCAAAATATTGTTTATGGGTTCTCATTCAGCCCGAGTATACCTCTGTGAAGGTTATTTTTTTTTAAATGTCAAAGTCTCTAATGGGCAACGGGCATGCAGCTGAGCATTAGTCAGCATTTCTGCTTACTGCCCCATAATCTAAAATAAATCCAGAAAGAAGTCAATTGTCAACATGTCTAAACTCTAATGGAGCTGAGTGGGGAGGGAGAACTGAGATAATCAGAGGGTCACATTCAGGTGAAAAGTTAGGAAGGTTTAATTTAGATAAAATTTGGACTTAACAGTACTTTTCACATAAGCCAAAAACCCCCTATCTCAGACTTGATTCTGTAGCATTATGAACTTCATTTTGGCTCTCTCTTTGGAGATGATGAAAATGTGTTATAACCATGCTTCCGTGCTGCAAGCTGATCTCTTCTCTGATAGTATTTTGATTAAAGTTACAAATATTTAGTTATAATTCACACACAGCATCTGCAGCTCTTTTTTGAGAGAGGCCTAAGTGAGCAGTCTTGGTAAGGCTAAAGAAAGATGTGGACTGTGGAAGACATCCTAAATACAAAAGAGAAATTTTGCTAAAGCAAGCAGAAGGCAAAACTTTCACCTGAAGATATCCTGCTGAGATATCTGTTTGCAAGATGGGTGAGGGGCCAGAGAGAGCAGTTTTGAAGGTTGCCTGGTTTTCACACTGGAGATTCCTTTGAAAATATAATAGCTGTAAAGTCTCCCTCTGGTTTACCATCTCAGGCAGGAATGTTGGGAAGTCAAGCAATGTTGGTAGCTTACAGTCAAGCCTTAATCTACTTTGGACACAAAGCTTATCATTTCCACAAGCCCACCATATTTGTTATCTTTTTTTTTTTCAAAAACCCACCACACAGGGCTATCAGCATTTTCATAAACCTAACACATTGGAATATTATCATTTTCATAAACCCACCACACTGGCTCATCAGCATTTTTATACAGCCAATATAGAAACAGACAACCCCATGTTGTATATTTGCACCGTACACAGCGGCATCAGAATGTGTGTTGTATTGGCTTTATGAAAATTACAATAGCCCAGTATGATGGTATATTCCCATCATCTCTTAACTTGACACAGAGACTGGAGGGGCTCAATAGATCAAGGTCAGATTGTTCTACATAACAAGTTGCAGGCCAGCCAGAGTTACATGTGAGACTCTGTCTTGAAAGCCCAAAATTACAATAAAATAAAGTAAAACTACATTAAATAAACTAAAAACTATTGGTAATTATAAAAATTGTTATTAATTTGAAGAGTTACTATTACATAAGGATCACGAAGCTGAGGTGAAGTCACAGAAACTAAACACTGAAGAGCAAATAAAATTGAATCTCACTGAATAGGATTCCTGGAGCCCTGAGTCAAGACCCAGAAAATAGTACTGAGTGAAGACCATTGGGGGAAGGGCCTGGAGAAGCTCCTCAGCAGTTAAGATCTGCTCTTCTTCCAAAGAAGTTGTTTTGATTCCCAACTCCCACACAGCAGCTCACAACCATCTGTCATTCCAGTTCCTTGGAATCTTCTGGCCTCTGATGATAACAGACATGCATGTAGGCAAAATACTTGTACTCATATAAATATCTCTTTTCAAAAAAATCACCTACATACTTATCAAAATCATCACTGGCTCGTGTTGTTCTTCCAGTAATTCTACAATTTATTCTATGGGAAGGGAGCCCATAACAGAAGAAACATTTTTAATCCCTTAAGAAAAGATTTTGATTCTAGGTTTTGAATGTTCTTACATGCATGAACAAGAAAATGCGTGTGTGTGGGGTGTGTGTGTGTGTGTATGTGTGTGTTTGTGTGTGCATGTGCACATGTACACATGAATGAATCCATGTGGTGTATGTATGGCATGGAGAATTCATAGGAGTCAGAGAACAGCTTTCAGAAGTGTGTTTGCACCTTACATTTTGTTTGTAGGCAGAATCTCTATTGTTGTCATTGAGGCTTTGCAAGTTATTCCAGGCTAACTGACTTGTGAGTTTTAGTAGATTGACTTATCTGTGTTTCCAGTCTCCTGTAGGAGCACTGACTTTCTGTTTTTAAGTGGTGTACTGGGAGTGTAACTCAGATCTTCAGGTTTGCAAAGCAAGTGTTTTAACCCACTATGCCATCTCCTGGGTCCTCACCTGCTCTTTTTTTTTTTTTTTTTTTTTTTTGGTTTTTCGAGACAGGGTTTCTCTGTGTAGCCCTGGCTGTCCTGGACTCAATTTGTAGACCAGGCTGGCCTCGAACTCGCAAAGATCCGCCTGCCTCTGCCTCCCAAGTGCTGGGATTAAAGGCGTGCGCCACCACTGCCCGGCTCACCTGCTCTTTTTAATACACTTCTTTATATACTATGTTAAGAATTTCTAAAATAAATGCACTACTGTTCCAGTGAAACAATGCTGTGGTCTTCAACTTATTTCTCCACTATTATTTTATAGAAACATAAAACTACATGATATATTCAATTTACATGCACATATATATATATGACATTTTATGTGTGTTACACATTATATATCTATAGCTGTTTTAAAATCCAAAATAAAATGCCACTTTTTTCTTTTGCTATCATCTTTATTATAAATAAATTTAAAAAAAAATATATTTTGATATTGATCTAGGCAGTTAATATTACATATATCTTAATCCACTTCTGAAGATCCACTTCCCATTTGATTTCATTTTCTTCAGCATATAAACCATTTTTTGTATGTTTCTTACATGGCATTCTTTTTAAAAATACATATATATATATTTTCCCCTTGAGATAAGGCTTTATGTAGCCCAGATTGTCAAAAACACATTATATAGCCAACAATTACCTTGAAATTCAGATATGCCTGACTCAGCATCGAGAATGCTGGTATTGCAGGCATGCACCTCCACACCCAGTTTAGTAGAGTGCTGTGTACTAAGCCAAGGCCTTCATGTATGATAAACAAGTGATTTTCCAACTGAACCTGATCCAAGCCTTAAAAGAGTTGTTATTTTACTTTTGTTGCTGAGACACATGTTTTGACATATATAGGAATCTGAGTAGATATTTTTCTGTTTTTGTCTAGTGCCCCTGAGCTTCACACTTTGTCCCACATGTATGGTCTCTCTAATGACAAGTCCACAGTCTTTTTTTTCCTCCTGGGCAAAATGAAATATTTCCCAGTCACTTTCAAAATTTACTTAGCTCTAACTATAGTGTATGATAATATTTGTATTAATTCTAACTTTCATATTCACTGAGCCTCATGATTTTTTTCAGTTTCTGCTTTCACCAACCTTGGGTAAAATATTTCCTAAGAACTAATTTCTGCTTTATACTTTCTGTCAAACTTTAATTACATATGTTTTGTAATCAATGTAATATTAAAATCCATTTCTTCTTTATTTTACTAACAATTTCCCCCTGTATACTTGAGGTTAGATTATTTCCTTTATTCTGTCTTCATGTTTACCAAATATTTCCTGTAATTCATCTTCTGTTACATACATCCCATGCCTCTGTAACACACTCAGATATTGAATTTGTCAAATACAGACTTTGCTCACTTTTGTTTTGTTTTCTTTGCTGATGGTTATTTTTCCCATATGAAGATAATTTCTTTTGTTCCCTTTAGGAATAAATGCTATACCACTCTTAGGAATATACTCAAAGAAGCTTCATCCTATCGCAGAGACCCTTGTTCAACCATGTTCACTGATGTTCTACTCATTGGAAACAACCTAAATTTCCCCCAACAGACAATTGGATAAAGAAAATGTGGTGGGTACACTTACAGAGTGGAATATTGCTCAGCTAATAAAGAATAAATAACAAAACATAATGCCAGGCAGTGGTGGCTCATACCATTAATCCCAGCACTGGGGAGACAGAGGCAGGCGGATCTCCATGTTCAAGGCAAGACTGGTCTACAGAGAGAGTTCCAGGACAGACAGGACTACACAGAGAAACCCTATCTTGAAAATAGATAAACAAAAATTAAAATAAATAAAATAAAATAATGAAATTAGCAGGGAGATGGATAGAACTAGCACAAAATCATCCTGTGTGACATAACACAGACCTAGAAAGACAAATATGGTGTGTATTCACTGGTATGTGTATATTATCTCTTAAGTCAATGATAAGCAAGCTACAATCAATAGAAGCATGGAGATTAGTTATGAAGCAAGGGATTTGGGATCTTATGGATGGACTTGGTGGGTGATTAAGTGCGGAGGGAAAGGGGAAAGGGAGATACATCTAAAATTAAGGACCATTTGAGGAGCTCAAACTGGATATCTCCTGTCATCTTCTAGTACCTAGATCAGGTTAAATTTAATTAAATTGTTTGCCAAAGAAGGTCCCATGAGAACCTCCAAACAACCCAGGGTGTTGCTAAACTAAAAGATTGCTCTCCACAAACTGTTGGCAAAGCCTCTTTGGTGAAGACAACACCTGTACAACTCATTGAACATAGAGAAGTTGTGCTGGTGCCTACATAGAGCCTTCATGCCTATGGGCTAGCATTTTGGTACAGGAAGGAGCTCTGCATACTATCAAAGGGGGAATGTAAGGATGAAACCCAGCTATAAACCCTACCATACACAATGGTATTCTGTTTCAAAGATATGCTACTGCAATTCTGTCACAAAGTTTATGGTAGTAAACAACCAATATCTGAGTTGACTTAAGCCCCACTCCACAAGATGAGACCCATACCTGACAATACTTGAGTAAGTATCCAAAAAACCTGAGACTAGACTGCCTATGAACCCAGGGGAAGTGCAAATACTACTGTTATACAAAAGAGAATAGCAGTAAAATGACTCTTAATGGCATTCTTCTATACTCATAGATCAGTACCTTGCTCAGCAATCATCAAAGAAGCTTCCTCTTGTAGCTGATGGGAACAAATACAGAGACACAGAGCCAGGCATACAGAGAGATCTTGGAACATTCAGTCCTAAATGGATGTCTCCATTAAATCCCTCCTGTCAGATCTCAAGGAACTCTGCATAACAGGAGGCAAAAAGAATGTAAGAGATAAAGGGGATAGAGGACACCAAGAAAACAAGGCCTTCCAAATCAACAGAATCAAAGCTAATATGAATGCACAGAGACTGAGATAGCTTGTGTAGGTCCCGCATGTGTCTGCACAGATCTTGCACAGGTCTGCACAAGATGTGATCTAAGTGCTGAAAGTAGTGGACATTTGTTCATATCCCTAACCCAGAGTGTCACAGGACAAACAAACTATCCTTAAGAGTAGTCTGCATGACCAGCGGCAGATGGCCACCATAAAAGGTACTCAAAAGTATATTTGGTGGTTCCTTGTCTCATAATTTTGTTCCAAGGATCTCCTTTTTTAAATTTTTATATTATTTTAATTTAATTTTTATTATATTTTTTCTTGTTTCTCTCTCTACTCTCTCCTTCTCCCCTACAACTCCTTTACATATATATTATGCCATCCAATTTAACATTTTTATGGAATTCTTAGGTATGCAAATAACCTGGTCTTGGCATCTGTGACTTTGTCTTGTGCCTTTCCTTGGGTTCCTTTTTCTGCTAGTTTGTTTTATCCAATTCTAATGTGTCAGTTTTTGTTTTATCATTTTTTGTCTTATTATTATCCATTAGAGTCTAGTTTGTTTTCTAATGAGAGACAGAAAGGAGTTGGGATGGATCAGAGGGGAGATTGGGAGTAAATAGGAGGAGTAGAGGGAGGGGAAACCATAATCAGTACATGCTATTTTCAATAACATCTATTTTCAATAAAAGGAAAAAAACAACTGTAATAGCTATTTTAATCCTTATTGTTGGGGTGGTGTTAAGCATTCTAAATGTTAATTAATTGGTGCTGCTTGCTGTCTGTTACTTACCTTGACTCTGATTGGTTAAATAAAATTCCGAGGCCTGAGATTGGACAAAGACAGAGAAAGGTGGGACTTCCTAACAGGAAGCCTGTGCTTTAGACATAGGATTAATTCATTCTAGCCAGCAGCAGGAAGAAGGAGGCACACACCATGGGTTGGTTAGTGAAAAGAATCTCATTCCACATGGCCAGGAACATTGGCATATCATGGAGAATGGCAGTCCAAGGGGACATAAGTATATGTGGGGTCATATTTGGGTAGTAGAATTAAGAGCTAGCTTAGATGGGCCAGGATTGCATAACTCAGGTCAAGGTTTGATAAAATCCATGGTGTCTCTGTGTGTGCTCATTTATAATGTCTGGATAAGAATTAATGGCTGCCCAACCAATTTAATATAAATACTGGATAAATAGTTTAAATAGCTATATTTTTTTACATATGGCGCCCAACTACAGCAATTAGAATCCATGCTTACAGTCTGAAAAGGCCCGGGTGAAAGCCAGTTTCCTAGCCAAAGAGTGGGGAACTAAACCAAAATGCATTTCAAAAGTGTGGCTAACTTAACAAAAGCTGTTGCCTTGCAGCAAAGGTGGAAAACTTAGCTCTCCTTACGTACTAAAAAACTGGCAGCCTTCTAAACAGAGTTTGAGAGCAGAATTAACCGCCTAGATTAAAAATGGAGGAATTCATAATGCCTCAATACATTTGGATTCCAATTGAGTTTGTTCTTCTTAGCATGCAAATGATTTTTACCCTGACAATTGTGGTTCTGTGTATCGTTTTTGAGAAAGTTCAGAGTAAGATAGTCTTGAAGGAAAGAATTTACAGATGGAATGCTAAATTGCCAACAATGATAGTGAAGGAAAGAGGGAGGCCTTTCCTGATAAATAATACAAAATTGATGGCACCTGGAGCTAAGAGCTCCTTGGGTACTAGGTGCCTATCAGGAGTTTCTGGTATCGGCCTACCAGTGAAATGCAGCCAAAACTAGAGTCCAAGTAATAATGAACAAAGCTTTAAGTGCAGCATGGTTAGACATGCCAAGGCTTTTGGAATGTTGTTTCTTTGCTTGATTTTTTTTAGATATTGGGAGGTAGAAAGGATATTTTTCTGGTTTGGCATTGCTAAAACATAAGAGATTTTTGAAGATTTTGGGCAGATTTTGAAATGTCACTGCAGTTCAAAGTTACTCTCAAGTTTACAGAGTTACTAAAATCTGGGATTTAAGTGAAATATTTGAGCAGGGTGGTACTGGCACACACCCTTAATCCCATCACACTAGAGGAAGAAACAGGCATATCTCTGGATTCTAGACCAGCCTGGTTTAAACAATGAAGGCAGGGTGGGAACTCTGCTGATAAGACAAGGCTGCTTACTAAAGACAGTCTAGAATTCAAAAATGACACATTTTTTCCTTGATGTTAAGTTTAATAATGTCCTTACTAATATAATGAATAAATACACATAATCTTAAATTTGTGTAAAGAGAAAGGTATCACAAACCAGTCTCATTAGGTGTGGGGCTCCCACTGGAAAACTGGTTTCAAGAGGCATTTTGCCCCTAAAAGAGATATGTTCATCGCTGGGTGTGGTGGTGCATGCCTTTAATCCCAGAACTTTGGAGGCAGAAGCAGAATAATCTCTGTGAGTTCAAAGCTAGCCTGGTGCAAAGTGAGTCCAGGACAAGGATATACAGAGAAATCCTGTCTCTGGGGAAAAAAAAAGAGAGAGAGAAAGAGATATATTCTGTTAACCAATGTAAGAACCCAGAGTTAGGCTTGGGAAGAATATGCAAACTGCATGCCTCCCACAGCCAGCAGTTAAGAAAAGCTAACATAAAATAGCATATCATGCTATTTTACACTAATCTTCTTAAGAATGGAGCTTCCATGGGAGAATTGGAACTCAAACTAATACATAACAGTTTAATTAATGTTATTGTTTAATAAGGGTAATTCAATTATTTAAATTCATACCTTGATCTCAAAACTTGGGAGACAAGGAAAAAACAGGTTCCTTGTGTGTTCGAGGCCAATCTAAATCTACAGAACTCTACAGAGCAAATCAATACAGCCCAAGCTACAAAGAGAAACCCTGTCTCAATAAAGATATATATATCCACATAGAAATTAAATCTCCAAAGAAAGGAAAAAAGGAAAGAAGAAATAAATAAATGCAAAACTTTGATCCTAAAACAAGGGAGACAAAGACAGAGACAGATTGGTTCTTTTGAGTTTGAGGCCAACCTAATCTACAAAAAGCCAGAACAACACAGAATAAACCTGTTTTAATCAATTAATACATGTATGTCAACTGTAGAGGAGAACACTTAAACTCCATACAGTCTTATGCTGTATTTTCAATTTAAAATAGATTATATATATCATATATAAGTAATACTATTGTATCTCATGTTTTTATATGTCATGAATGGAGACTTGCAAATGTCTTTCTGCTGTTCAAAGAACAGAAAATATTCCTTAATTGATTTGTGCATCCCACACATCCAAGGCATTTTGGTAATTGCAGAACTATATGTTACTTGTGAGAAATTATATATTTTCAGAACTGGACCAGATTCCAAAGAAGACAAGACAAGTAACCCAGATGATCCAGCCTCATAGACTGCCTCAATAGATGTTTCTTCAAAAATCTGCATCAAGAACAACTTCAAACAGCTTGCTGAGATGGCCCAGCCTCAAGGACTGAACTTTCATACCAAAGTCCAGCTTTGAACTACAAATTGCTCAGAACATTCAAATTGCTGAGCACATAGAGACTGGACAACAAATGTTACAATTTACTTGCTTAACCATTTTTTTTACATTTTATTTGGGCCCCTAAACAGGTTTTCTGCATCCCAATTCAGCAGGAAGCAGTTTTAAGAGAGCGACGTCCCATTCCCAAAATATTGGGTGGATGATTCTTTGGTCATTTGATGTGTTATAAATATTGTTTAGAGGTAATGGTTACAAATTGTTATATGGTCTTGTTAAGCAAGGTATAGGAAGTTAGACTTGGAGATCACTTTTTCTTTTCTGTAACCCTCTTTCTCTTTTATATAGGGAAAAAAGACTTGAAAAGAAAAAGAGGGGGAATATATGTATATAATATAGAAATGATAACATTATTGAATCTGCTCTGAAACAAAATTATTGTTATCCTTTAAATAAGGTTATCTTTTGATACATTGGTATAGAATTTTGTATACTGATACAAAAATAAGATTAAGTTTGATTCATTAGTATAGAATTTTATATATATATATTTTTTAATAAGTACTTTATTTTTTTTCAAGTTACATCTCAGTCGCAAACCCTTCCCTATTCCCCCTTCTTGTCCCACCCTTCCACCCT